>JAGKQL010000054.1:36392556-36403393 GCA_018398635.1 Cyprinodon brontotheroides | reverse complement strand
ATATATATATATATACATATATATATATATATACTGTATATACATATATTGGATGTTTCATTCAGGATGAAAGTACATCAAGGACAAGGCTCCAACAGATGACATTCTCTCTGAATCTCTCAGACAATAGGGAACAGAAGATGTGCTGCCGGAGACTCCGTCATGGGAAGTAAAGCCCCTACTTGGGATGTACCACAAGAACATAATCAAAGTAGCAGATATCAGGAAATCCTACCAATGGCTAGACAAAGCCAGACTTAAGGACAGCACAGAGGCACTCATCATGGCTGCACAGGAGCAGGCCTTTAGCACCACAGCAATAGAGGCCCAGATCTAACATACCAGATAAGACCCCAGATGCAGACTGTGCAGAGAGGTCCCTGAGACAATCCAGCACATAACTGCAGGATGCAAGAGGCTAGCAGGGAACGCTTACATGGAGCGCCATAACCAAGTGGCTGGAATAGTATACGTACAGGAACATCTGTGCAGAGTATGGGCTGGAAACCCCAAGATCAAAGTGAGAAACACCTCCAAAGGTGTTAGTGAATGATCAAGCAAAGATCCCGTGGGACTTCCAGATACAGACGGACCGAATGGTAATGGCAAACAAAGCTGGCATTGTGGTGGAGGACAAAAAGCAGAAGAAAGCCGTTGTGGGGCGACAGTGGCATTGGATGTAGGAGTTTGACCTGAAATCAAAGGATTAATGGTCCAAGCCCCGACTCCAACTGTCACTGTCGTTGTGTCCTTGGGCAAGACACTTCACCTGCATTGTCTACTGATGGTGGTCAGAGGGCCCGGTGGTACCAGTGTACGGCAGCCCCGCTTCTGTCAGTCAGCCCCAGGGCAGCTGTGGCTACAATGTAGCTTGCCACCATCAGTGTGTGTGTGAATGGATGAATGTATGTAGTTTAAAGCACTTTGGTCAAGTCTCCTGACTTGAAAAAAGGCGCTATATAAGTACATGCCATTTACCGTTTACCATTGTGGTTGTCATAGCAATACCAAGTGACTGCAACTTCAGGATGAAAGAACATGAAAAATTAGAGAAAAACTAGGGGCTCAGAGAAGAGCTGGAGAAAACCTGGAAGATCAAGGGATCAGTGGTACCCATCTTCATTGGGGGCCTCGGGGCAGGGACCACCAAACTGGAGGAGTGGTTAAAGCAGATACCTGGAAATACTTCAGACATCTCAGTCCAGTAGAAGGCAGTTCTAGGAACAGCAAAGATACTGCCCAGAACCCCCAAGGACCCAAGTTTGGAGGAAAATGGGGGGAAGACCACCCGTGATGGGTGAGGAGTTCTCTTTTTAAGAAAAAGAGAAGCTGTGTGTGGAGAAGTTTTATTCTGTAGTGTCATATATATGTTTTATAAAAGCAGTGTTTGGATAAGTTCTATTATTTACAGTGTTGACTAAAATGACAAAAATGACAAAATTTGACTAAGATTAAAAGTGATTTTCGTGATTTAGACTAGGACTAAAACTAAATCGGGAAGGCAAAGACTTAATATGACTAAGAGAAAAATTCTTGTCATTGTGACCAAGACTAAGACTAAATTAAAAAAAGCTGATGAAATTAACACTGATATCTACCAGTCAATCACCAGATGAAAATGAAAAACAGTGGAAAAATACATTAAAAGTGTTTTGTGCCAATCAATATGCTTCAGTGTAATTTTATGGGTCAAATGGCACATTTGGCACAATTTTGAGAGGTTTTGAGACGCTGGTGACATCAAAGCCCCACATCTATGGAACTGGTGTAGCTATAGGTCCAAAATTTTTTTTTGCATTTGTGGTTGACAGGATGTAGAACAAATGCACTACAATGAGAAATACCTAGCATGTCTTTATTACTGCTGTTCAAAAAATACCTATTATTTTTGAGCAAAAAACAACAACTTTGAGCTTTGTTTGAACTGATGCAGGTTAGGCTGCGTTTTGGTTACACTATTTTCATTTATATTCAAACTAGATGGTGTTAGCTTTCAAATGATGTATCACATATGTAATTTGGGCTTACAGTTCGTCACTTATTTGCTTTTCCATTTGGGTATGCAAAAGAGGATTACTCAAAATTAGGTGTATTTTAGGATGTTAACTGGTGTTGATTTCTGTTTTAAAACTTTCCTTAGAAATGAAGGGAGATAACTACATGAGACAGAAAGCCTACTTCAAGACAAACATACAGAGACTTTAATTACTCCGACCTTTATCTGATGCCTGAAGGCTTTACTGGATGGATTACATTGGTTCTGAAAGTTTAGCTTGTTTAACGAGTGATAAAGATAAAAACAACACGGTTCTAATCTCAGCCAGGTGGATGCAAAGAACTGAAAGGATGGACAAACATTTGTGTATGTTAAGATACGCAGTCCCACATAAACCCTGCTTGCTATCTCCTGGGTTGAGTTCTACAAACTGGAAAGCAAATATTGTGTTATCTTTCATTCTGTCCTTTTGCACTCACAGCCTTTAAGAAGTATTTGTTGTTAGAAGAAGTGTTCCTGAAGGGGAAAATGGGACATATTCTACTGATCAAATGATTTCAATGCAGTAAACCAAAAGAGAATAATTTAATATCTGCCTGACTTTCCTGCTCCCACTCTGTACTTTCACTTCTTATTCTTTCTTTTGTCTTTGTCTTTCTTGGTATCCTTCCCTCCTCTGATGTCTGTGATGCTTTGATTTTTTACAAAAATCAAAGGACACAGCTCCATAAAAGCTGCATGATTTCAGACCTGGCATATAGCTGCATTCAGATAATGAGCTTACTTGGGGATTTTTAACATATTTCTAAGTCCATTGTGCAGCAATCTGTTGGAATAAAGCTAAATGCAAAGCCCAGGAAGTTTAACTTCAGCAGTGCATCACAGAACCAGTCCAATCCAGACCCGTGGTGCTGCTACTGCCACTACAAAGACAAGATAAGGCCAAAATTATTTCATGTTAAAGGTTCTGTCTGCTTGTATACGACAGGATCCATCCAACCTCCAGCCTGAATAAAATGCTCCACAAAGCAGGTTGTGGAAAATTTATAATTTTATGTATTTTTGATGAAAACTTTTCAAACGTCACCTACTGGCAACTAAATATTTCTCGTATGGAAGGTGCAATTGGACCCAGAGGAGCCATAACCCGTTTAAGAGGGAGAATAATAGTGGCCATATTGATCTATACAGTAGCAGCCCTTCCCAGTCAAACGCCAGCGGAACGGCAGCCAACTTCCAGCCACGGGAGTGACCCCCTCTTGCTTATTTTTATGGTCTGACCCTTTCACTGAATTATATGGTCCGTCCAGAAGATAACGCTTCTCCTTAGATCTTAATGTCCACAAATCATGACAGAAAGAAGATTTTAGTATAAAGATTGATGTTTAAAAAAGGAACCTGAGGGAACCAGCCAAGGGCACATCAAGTAAATTGGGGACATTTTTAATGGCTTCTACTGTATATATGTTGCAAATTGTAGCCTTTATATCAAACAATAATCTTTTATTATTACCACTATGAAACCAAGAATGAAATTTTATAGAAACTTCTAGCTCAGAATGCACATATATAAGTGTGCACACATAGCATATACTGTATATCCTTTTAATCTACGATATGTTAAACGTTTTGGGCAATTTTGTCTCATGCATGACGGGAATTACTGAATAAAATAGCACTATTTAGTAATGAATGTACAGTTCAAAAACCATCTACTAGTCACAGATAAAAAGGAAGCCAATAGAAGCTTATTTATAGAGCATATTTCAGTATTAGCTCAGTCACAATTTCAAAAGCGCTGATTGAAATAATCAAAGCCATTGTTGGATTTAACAGATCAACACTGCAGAACTCAAAAACCCAAAAGTCCCAATAATGATTCCACCATTGATGTCAAAAATCTTTATTTACAGGAATGCCTTGGTAAGGACAGGATCTTCAAAAACCTCACAAACCTTACAGTTAAATACACATTCCAATGGTAAAGATTTGTCACCAAATCCACCTACTTCAGATTTAATTTAAAGATTTACAAACAAAAAGAAGAATTAGAAGTGAGAGATCCACTATCAGCCATCATGTGGAGATTTTTTTTTTATTGTTTTAATGTAAGATCTGGAAGAAGAAATCCAACTTATAGCTCCTCCACATTAGACACACACTCTGCAAACTATATGTAGACAACACACTGGAAAAATGAAATCTGAACCATTTAAACAAGATGGAAAGCAGTGGAAATATCAAATACAAGCATAAAGAGGAAACAAACCAAATAATAATAAACTGACTGTACATCCAAATACGCTATAAAGATGACAGCAACATAAAAACCAATATATATAGAAAAGATACAGACTTCCACCTTCTATGGACATCAGACCTCCCCACAGCACACAAAGAATCAGTCATCAGGACACTTCACCAAGAGGCTGGCATCATCAAAAAGAAGGGTAGGCAAGAGGAAGAAAAACATGAATACTGAAATATTATCATTATCCAAAATGGTCCATACTCGCAGGAGCACAGCAAACAAAGACAAATGGGAAAAAAGAAACTTAAAAAAAACAACAGGAAACTTGGACATTGTGACCACTCAATACATGAGGGGGGTAGGTGAGTGCATAGAGAGAACAGAAACAAGACTGGTGCATCAAGACCAGTGCCTGTTCTTGATGCATCAGGAGGACACAGTTCACTGAGACTAAAAATGCTACAAAACATACAAAATCCTATGCAAAACATGTAAAAAAGAAAGGAGACGATGCAGCACATCAGGACGGCTCACCTGATCACAAAAAAATCAGAACCAAAATCCTAAAACCAGCCATGTCAGTCAGCTGAAAAAGAAATAATCCAATTATGGACGCAAGAAACATTGGATCAGAGAGAAACAACATCAAACAATGGATTGTGGGATTGAACGGCTAACCATCTAGAAACAAGGGCTCTGGAGAGGACAGGAGAAGATTAGCAGTAGCACAGATGCAATTAAAAACTGGTTTGTTCTCGAGAGCTTTTTGGCAGAATGGAGAATGTTGCCTGGGCTCCTCTGAGGTTCAGGGTACTTTAGAGTAAAAAGCTTTATTGTGGATCGGGCATTTTCGAGTTTGGGCCAATTGTGTTAAATTCACGGGGGGGTTTCACGGGGCCACAAAATTGCCAACACCAGTTTCAGGAACTGGATCCAACAGGTAACATGTTGTGTTCAACCTTCCGCCCTAGTCCATATATAGTACAATATAGTGGTTTCGCCATTTTAGATGAGTGTCCAAACGTCTATTGGCTAAAAGTAGTGGACTTCGAGGAAATTATAGCATATATATATATATATATATATGTATATATATATATATATAACTATATATATATATATATATATATATATATATATATATAAAACCTCTCACTAGGGGGTTGCTTGTATGAGAATGCGTGTTGATGCGACAAACAGCAGAAAGAAGGCAGTAGTGATAAGATGTGTAATCTAGCGACAGCAACTTTATCAAGAAAAGAAAGAACACGAGAAGCGTGAGAAATACCAGGCTGAAGGAGACTAGAAAAGATGTGGAAATGGCGCTGTAAGAGTGGTGCCAGTGGTAATTGGAGCACTGGGGCTGTGACCCCAAACTGGGAGAGTGGCTACAGCAGATTCAGGTAAACATCAGAGGTCTCTCTGTCCAGAAAGGCGCGGTCAGAGACAACTAAAGATACTAGCAGAACCACTCAAACTCCCAGGCCTCTGGTAGAGGACCCGAGCTTGAGGATGACACACTCTAACCACGAGGGCTTTACAGTATTTACCGGGCGGGGGGTAAATACAATCAAGTAAAATGATCGACTGGCATAAAATCAAAAATACAAACAGCATAAAAATAGGCTCCGGCAGCTCCCATCGAGGCGTAAACAGGGGAGACAACTGACAGGCGAAGTGTGCTCCTGATGTCCAGTCTGCTCCATGTAGCACTACTGTTTTGGTGTGCTGTAACACGCCCAGAAAATCCCACTTGAAAAGAGGCGGATGTTATAGAGAGGATGATGAGTCTTTAACTGAATTAACCTGGGTCAGAGGCACAGATGCACCGACTGATGTAGTTGGGAGAGAATACACTTAAATTTTATATTTTTCAAAAATAAAACATCACTCAGACTCTGATGGTCTAATGAAATTACCATATATATATATATATATTTATACAAAAATACAACTTAGTGCTGAATTTAAAATAGTTACATCCATAAAACCTCCCCTTTCTAAGTGAAACATGTTTTGTCTGTAGCAGAGCCTGGGTCAGTGGCGCTGTGTGGTGATTATATATAGTGAATTACAGTAGGTTGTAAAAAAGATAAACATGGAATGAAACAAGAGCACCCAACCAGGGCATCAAACACAACTATCAAGCTTAAGATTAAAAAGGCCAGGGACCTTACATTGGCAACATGTTTCCTGTTGACAACCTAATGCTCTTTGTATGGTTTGTAGGTTTCTATCATTACTCAAACTGCTAGCCAAGCAAACAACAATAATCCTCATCAGCCCATAGACATAAAAACCTAACTTCTGGGAGATTCTCTTTACTCAAAAAGAAGTATTTAAAAATGTTAAAATATATGATATCCAGAATAATATGTAAATCCCTGGGCACTATAGTGGTTATGCCACTCTGATATGGAATGCAGAGAGTGGGGATATTACCCTTGGGGAGCAGTGGGCTGCCACTGGTTAAGGGTCTTTGCTCAGGAACCCAGAGTAGAGGTTGTTGGGATTGAACCGGGTAGTTGCTACCTTCTCAGAGCACAAGCGGACTGCTCTAACCACAAGGCCAATATTTCATTATTTTGATGTAGACTCAGAAGAAAAGGTTAAGCTATCTTAGGCTATTTCTCCCATTGTTTCACTATGAAACAATGAGAGAAATTCCTTGCGTTTTCATAAAAAAATGTCTTCTCTTTTTTATTTTATTATTTTTATATTTTAATTAACATTCTTTAAAATTCTCAAGGCTTTATTCATTGTTGGAGGTTATCTGAGTTATTTGTGTTATTGAGCCCTCATGAGGAGATTCAAGATATTTAAATGGATGATAATGTTGTTACCATAAAACCTTAGTTTTTGTTAATCAAGAGTTAAAATAACTGCTCATTTTTCCATATCTTTCTCTAAGTACTGTAGATAACAAGTTCTGTAGGTGATGCACAAACCAGGGTTACAGATTATTTAAAAAATGACTGTTCTTTGTAGGTTTCATTATCATAATGCCAGTAAATAAAAGTGACAGATCATTTAGTGTTAAATATTTAGAATATGGATTTTTTAATGCTAGAAATATGTAAATTATTTGGAAGATAATGCTATAAGACTCAGCCAACAGTCCTCAGTGACTATAGACCTGTTGTCCTGACATCCCACATCATGAAGGTCCTAGAGAGACTTCTGTTAGTTCGCCTCAGCAAATAAACACACAGCTACCACTTGCTGCAGTTTTCTTATCACCGTGGAGATGAACTTGATGATGCCATCATACACCTACTTCAACAAACCCACTGTTATTTAGACAAGGCAGATTGCACAATGAGGACCATAGTCTTTGATTTCTCCAGAGCAGTTAACACAATTCAGCCGGAAGATTCAGGTGGAGGCATCAACAATCACCTGGAACAAAAACTACCTGAAACGCAGACCACATTTTGTTCAACTAAAGGGGTAGCTGTCTAATCAGATAGTCAGCAGCAGAGGAGCACCGCAGGGGACGGTGCTCTCACCATTCCTATTTACTCTGTAGCCTCTGACTTCCAGTACCAGACAGAGTTCTGTCATCTGCAGAAATACTGGGATGACTCTGCAGTCTGTGGCTGCATCAAAGATGGAAAAGAAGCTGAGTACAGAGAGCTGGTAAACAACTTTGATGCAACAATCATCTCACCCTCAACAAAACAAGAGAGATGATTTTAGATTTCAGAATAGGAACAAGTTAACCGGGACACCTAGACAACAAACTGGACTGAAGACACCAGATTGCACTTTCTAAGGAAGCTTAGGTCCTTTGGTGTTTGCAGCCAGATGCAGGCAGATCCTCCATCAGTCTGGTGTGGAGAGTGTGATCTCAATTCTATTCAAATCAGTTTATTTCTATAACACCAAGTCACAGCATGTCATCTCATGGCACTTTAGAGCGACAAAAAAAACAGATCATCCTAGTCAGTTCGGTTCAATGTTTTCTATACAACGAAAACCAGCTAATTGCATCGACTCGTTGACTCTTCAGCAATCCCTCACACCAAACATGCCTGTAGAGATAGTGGAGAGGAAAAACTCCCCTTAACAGGAAGAAACCTCCAGCAGAACCAGGCTCAGAAACAGCAGCCATCTGCTGAGGCCGACTGGGGTTCAAGGGAGACAGAAGCAGACATAGAAAAGAAGCATAGATACAAAAGGAAACTGTCAACCAGCTCCACAGGCGGCCACGTCCAGGAAACACACAGCCAGGCAGACAAACTCCAAGCCAGCTCCCATGTCAGATGATGAAGAGAGCACATCAATTTAGTCAAAGTCAGAGAAACAGGACTACACTGAAAAAACAGGCGAAGCTCCAAAAAACAAAGGTGTTGATGGCAGAACCTCTGGAGATGACTTCAAAAGGATTCTTCATGAAATAAAGAAGAGCGGTGAGCATCCTCTTCATCAGACTGCTAAACAAGTTTTGCACTGGTTCTGGAGATCCGGTGCAAGACATTGTCATGGTTTTGGTTTTGTTTAAGTTTTATCTTTGAGCTTTCATTGCTTTTATTTCCATTTAGTGTAATTTGTGTTATTTTGTATTGTATTTGAGTTCTTAGGTATTTCTTGTTTGCCCTTTATTGCCCTCTTGTGTCAGTCTCCTTTTTCTTAGCTCCCTGCTAGACTCCTCTGTCCAGCCCCACTCCCATTATCCTAATTATCCTGGTCTTTGTCTGCCATATATGCACCTCTTGCTCAGCCAATGTTTGCTGGTTCATTGTTATTTATTTCTCCTTGTTGTGAGTATTCCTGGTTCTCAGTATTTTGTGGATTTATGTTTTTGGATATTTTCTTCTGTTGCCTTTATTTGGATAATTAAATCTGCAAGAATCGACCTTCAGCTTCAGTCTCTGCATTTCGGTCCTCCTCTCAAACCTCCACCCAAGCTGACAGACAGACCGATACAGAAGATCCTTCCTTCTTACAGCATCGACATGCCTACAACACCTGGTTAAAAAAAACATTGAAATTACTGCAAAATTTAATTTCCATTCAGGATTTATCAAGTATTGATGAATTGAACTGAATAAAGAATGTCTGTGCGTCTTCATTTTGAAATTCTGAATATTTTATTATGTATTATTTCTTGGTGCATAGAGCAGCAGATAAAACATTGTTGACCAAATCAGTCAAAACAAGACACTCAAAGGTTCAATGTGCTGCCTCTAGGAGGTCCTTCAGCATACTAGTCCAAGTCAGTTTTAACAGTAGTTAGGAGTGGATTCTTAATTACATTCTCAAATGACTTCATAATAAGGGATGAGAGTGCTGCAGGCATATAGTCATGCAGCTGTTTAGGAGCTCTCTTCTCAGAAAATTGTACAATAATCGACTCCTTCCATAAGCACAGCATCTCATTTAGATGAAGGGAGAGCCTGAAAATTCCGATACAGTTAGGTACACAGCCACCAGGAGTTTTCCTTTCCTTCACACCTTGGAAAAGTCTCTGGACCATGCCCTCGTCCACCTGGATGGGATTTCGTTCTGCTACTGCAGCCTTAAATAGGGTTGCTCTGTGGGAAATGTTTAAACATTTACAATACAGCTAATATAGTAATATACAGTGGCGGCTGGCCAATAGAGGGCGCTAGGGCGCCAGCCCAATGACCCTGAAAAAACATACTAAAATGAAATTTAAAATTTATATTTTATATATTTTTTAAAATATTTCAAGATAAATATTTAATCTTTATGGATGAGTTAAGCATCATTACGTTTTTGGTCGGATTGGTGATGGATTTCTACCCTAGAGTGCAAAAATGTTTGCCCATTGGCTCTCACTAAAAGTTGTACATGCAAAGTAGCTCCTCTGCATTCCAGAAGTATGTGTATTTAACAGCCTGATTTGCATAATGCAGTAATTATTAAATTTCCCATGAATCCAGTTATTGACGTACTAGCGATGGCATTAAATGTTGTTCCCCCCCCCCCCGACCCCTCTCTCCAAGGTGTCCTGGTTTTCCAAAATGAAAATATGGTCACCCTAGCCTTGAGTATTTCCTGGGTTGCTAACTCAGGCTCAGACAAGGGTCCTAAATAGCTGTATAAATGTACTTGATAAACAAAAGGGAGGAGGGCCACAGGTAACAAGGTGAGTAACCAAGGTTTGTAACCTAAATGATTAGTTCACCTTTTCTAACATAGTTAGAATTTACAGATCAGTGGCCTTGTTCAGTCACCACTTATGTAGTAGTCATATTTTAGGATGGTAGAAGGAAGCTGATGTAACCCAGGAGCCTATGCATTCATGGGGAAAAAATCCAAACTCCATCCAGCAATTAAACCTAGGATAGGTTACGATTTAGACCCAGGTTTAAGGAATTTTTTTCAGATGCTATAAGCCCTGAGGGGCCTTATAGTTTTAACATTTTTATCTTTTATTACTGTGTTAAATCTATGTGCATTCAGAACAGCGACCCTGATAAATTTCATTGTAGGTCCATAATAATGATTCTTGATTATTTTTTGTGAGCTGCAAACTGTGCAATCATGTACGTGATCCACAAGGAATTTCCCATATAATGTGCCACCCAACCATAGTCAGGAGATTATATATATATATATAT
>JAGKQL010000054.1:36361707-36387556 GCA_018398635.1 Cyprinodon brontotheroides | reverse complement strand
ATCCCTTTAAAATCGGTGCATCCAAACTTTTACATTATCACTGATAAAAAGCGGTAAGCAGTAACTTTTGCTGGATGATGTTTCTGACAAACAGAAAGAAGCCTTTTATGTTCCTAGTTCTTCTGGCACACAGAAAGGAAAGGGGTAGTTAGAATGATCAATGATAGCTCCATACACAAAGAATAACCCACCCACACAAACCACAGAAACCCACCATCAAAGGGAAGAAGACATCACAGTTTTGACTGCAAATAAATGCCTTCTTTTTTACCAGCTTTACCACCAAAAATAAATGTAATACTCCACATTATAAATATCATAGCCTATTGAGACAACAAGTCTTTATTCTGGTTAATATCCAAGCAAAAAAACAAAGAGTAATCAACATACTGCCCAAGATTGAACCTATCAATTATGGTTTATATTTATAATTTTCTGAAGCTGACATACAACTTTTGGGGGGTGAAGAGGTTACACAGCAACATAACTTTTTTCACATGATCAATACAAAGTCTTTCTATTAGACTCCTGAAGGTGAAGTTAGATGCATGTTGGCCAATTTAACCTGTAAGTAGGTGGATATACTGTTGGTGTTATCACTGCAGAAGACCCATTATTCTGGCCAAACAGACAGTGGGATAACTTCAAAAGCAATTATCAAAAACTACTTAGATGCCCTAGCTGCAGTGGCTATGGCTAGGGTGACTAAGGCTCTATATGAGAGAAACACAGGTTAGTGACCATGATAATCTGATGGGGGATGATTATGAACACGTGAGTAACTAACATGATTTTACAGTTCAGTTCTTGTAACCACAGAACCAGGATGATTTCAGCTGGTCGGCTTACAAGACGGGGCGGACTCTGCCAGAGAGTTACAGGCGCTGAAGCCTAGAAGGCTCTAGGATTGGCAGGAGGTCTGATCCAAGCAGATGAATTAGGGCAAGATAATCCAGGCAGATCCAGGTTCAGTCCACATAAATAATCTGGCAGATGTCCAAAGACAGGTCAGGCAAACAGATCTAACAGGGGCAGGCAGGCTGAAAGGTCTGAATACAGAAACGGGTCAGGATCAAGCAATCAGAACATTATTAGAAAATCTAGAAAACTCTCACACCAAAGGCTCGAGAATAATCTGGTACTTATAGTTGGGACCAAGCAGCTAAAATAGAGGCAGGAGCAGGTGGATCAGATGAGCAGTAATGAGAAACCGACCAGAGGCGAATGAAATGAGCAATTAACCCAGGCATCAGCACCAAGATCATGAGAGTTGGACTGAGACCAGTACAAACATTTATTACATTAAGTTTGGGGAAGGTCAGTGCAAAAAGAATAAACAGATTAGTTAGTACTTGTGTTAGTAATGTGTATATAGGTTTCTAGGATGTCATATTTGATTGAGTCTGGAGCACACTCCAAGGCAGTTGAACCATGGGAGGTTCAACCCAGAGGCCAACATTAGAACTGGACCTTGCTCCGGTTATGGCCCCTATACAGTACTAAAGACATAATCCTAAAAAAATATATTTTTTGTTCTTTTTAACAATGTCCTGTTTGTCAAAATGGAAGAATTGGTTTCCCGTTGCTGGATAATATCCCAGCAGATTTGCTTTCACAAGCAGACCCTCATGGCTCTCGTCACAAAGTTTCACCTAATAATTATGTATGAAACTTTATTAGAAGTGCTTTTGGGAGGAAAATGGAATGCATGGAGACAGAGAAGGAGAGGAAGGTGAGGAAGGGAGAGGGGATTAAAACTGAGGGGAGAAATGGAGTGAGGGAAGGATAGAAGAAAGGCAAAGCAACAACACTGAAAAAACAGAATTCTTCTTAAATGTCTTCTTCAATAGCTGCAAGAACCAAGTGGAAAGAAAAAACATTACACACAACAAAAGAGGCAGTGTCCAATGAACAATATATATACACAAACATCAAAACCTACATAGATTTCATAATGTTATTCATAGCTATATATAGTAGTTGTAGTTGCAGCTTAGTATTTAGCATAACTGTGTTTCCATGATCACCTGAATGCAGACGCATGTGGTGTATACTTTAATAGTTAGTGACTTTAACTTTGCCCAGGTGCTTTAATTCCAGCAGTGGGTCCACAATAAAACAATAAAAGAATCCCATGGGAATGGAAATATGGTATAAGAAGTTAGACAAAAGGACACAGAATCAGCACTGATGGTCTTCAGATTGATAGAATGTGCAGGCAGTCCAAGAGCCACTACAGTATGTTTGGGTTTGGGCTCCAACTTCAATCTAACTGCACTTGCTTCCTGTGAGTAGTTCCTGAGGGAATCAGGAAGTACCCTGTGTATGCCACAAAGGGTCTGATCTGTTCACAGCAGATGTTGCTATATATACCTATTTCTACATAAACTTTGTGGGCCATCAGATGCAACACCATTTTCATAGTCTTGTCATAAATTTCTCCTACAGGTGTCTGTTATAAATGAGCCACATCAGATTCAACAAACACTTTTAACCTCAATAAAGGATCCTCGTAAACCTGATGCAGTCAAGCTGTGCGGAATGAGGAATGTAAATCTGCATAATTACCATCCCAGTAATGCAATATGTAATGCAAGGCTGTGACTTCCCATGCCTGTTCATTCACAAAAATGGTTTTGAGGATGAAAAAAAGAGACTTTTCCAGTTTGCATATGGAGGTTCTACTGACTGAGAACTGAGCAGCAGAATTAAAGGACCAGTGGGAAGCCAAGCAGTGAAATTAAGAACAAGGGCTGGAAATGCTGTGGTTCTACTGTTACAGTAGTGAGAAAAAAAAACTTAATAAGAAAAATAATTTGATCTAAAAACACTCAATGCAAACTATAGATGGAGGCAAGAGGCGTAACATCTGATCTAAATGTTCTGTATGAACATATAGATAATGTGTATGAGTTCACCATTAACCAACACAACATTCTGCTTAATCTCCTTTAATTAATCGACACACCTGTACTGTTCATCTCCTGACCACGTCTGTCATCCCTTCCTCTACTCCCTATCGCTCTCAGACAGAAACATAAAAATTTTTATGGTGAAACTCTGATCTGATGAAATCATACACAAACATCCACATTCAGTGTAATAACAAACCCAAGGAGCGGCCATAGAGGGAATTAATGAAAGTCTGACCGTTAGAGAAGCTTTGCTGAACTTTCATGCATTTTCTGTTGTAGATGTTTTTGTAGCTTGATCTCACATAGAGTCACTGACTGTTCTTTCCTACGAAAGAAATGACAAAATGACAACAAATGAAGACAGAGTCCCCTGGATCCAATGCTAACTGCAGGTGTAGTGACTCATATTTCTATCATCAGCCAATAAAAATGTAATTTAGAACTGCAGAGCTCCATAATAGACAATAATAGAGCCTGATAAAATGTACAATTGTTTCTAAGTAACAACAAATTTGCTAACTTATTAAAAAATGGTTTGGATAAAAGCTGACTGATTGAACAAGATTCTTACAACAGTCTGGAGCAAATTTGTTTGGTGAATGGTGAATCCAACATTTTCTGCCAAATGTTTATTCAAATGTTTCTGGTATGACACCCAGTGTTTTCGCGCCCTTCACCATCCACCAGTATGCGTTCATTAAAGAAGCTAGAAGAACTCATGTCAGCAAAACAGTTCACCATGAGTTCATCTTAATCTGCAATACAAGCCCAAGCTTATCTAAAATGAAATGTCCAATGATACCCATAGGCAAGGTTTCTTCAGCCGAATGCTCAACAGTGAAGGGCCACAGGCAACCCCCATATGGCATAGCACTGGAACCTACAGTAGGCCAGACACAGGGACAGCAGCACCCAGCCAAGACAGGTAGACAAGAGCCAGGGCCAAGGGCCAGACCCCATCGGCTATGGTGCTGAAGCCCCAAGGAGCTGCAATGATGAGCCCAAGGGCTCACAACAAAAGCAAACCCAGTTGTAGTCCCAGAGACCTAAGACCCAGGGGCCCACCACCACTATGCAGACACTCCACAAGTCCCGGGGACGAGGCCCAGCCCTGCATGGACAAAACCGACATACTAGTGGTACCAATTAAAGGCAGGGAGATTAAGACGGAGGGAAGAGGCCCCATAATGTTATGTACCTACAGTAGGATGGTCCAGTAGATGGGTTAGCCAAATAAATGTCTTCTACCCCATGTCTAGGTACCAAAGAGGTGGAAGGGAACCACCGCAAAAACCCATGAGGAGGGCAGGCAACTCAGGCTATTATTTGCAAATAAAAATTAAGGACCAGGTCAAAACCCGAGGGGTAGAATGCAAGTGCAGCAAAGGTTGAACGTTGTTAAGGCGATGAATTCTCATGCAGAGGTGACAGTAAGGGACCGGGGCCCGACCAAGAGACGCAACAACACAAGCAACATGAGGTCCCCCCTCCCCACAACTGAGAGATACCTAGAACTTAAATACATTTCTTATGATGCCATGTGCTGCCATGGAAACTTTTACTGTTTAGTCCTTTGGATCTATTACATTTTTATCTTCGTAGTTTGTTTTTAGAAATTAAGATCTTGCACTTTTAGTTCCAGTCTTGAGAAAGATGCCAGTTTTCATCTTTTATATATGGAGTCTTCAGAGCCTCAAATGGTTTTTTGGCTCTGCACCGCAGTTAATACCGATGCCTCTATTAGTTCTTTAAAAATACAGATTTTTAAAGAACTAATAGAGGCCCTGGTTGCCCTGGATTTTATTATTTATTGTTTTCTTAGTACCAGAGGAATTGGGGTTATTAGCTTGAAAAATATTCCACACATTTTCACTAACTCTCGTCAGCTCCCCACTACTTCCCTCCTTTGTGTTTGACATGAAGCTGAAACCAAGTTTAATACACTGAAGTTTAAGATGTTGAATAAATCTGGAAATGTTTAGACATACTCCTTTGAAAGCCTCTGAACTACACGCTTGCAGAAGGTAGCTTTTAGTACTCCTATGAATAGATGGTGCTTCCTGCCCACCTTGGTGACAGAGCATGCATTACTGTATAGAAATCATCATAATTTGAATGCATCCAACCATCGGGTAAACACTGAACACCTTTTTACATCCAACAATATAAACAATGTAAGTTATAATGTCAGCAAGTATTGAGAAGTTTTTGATGGAGACTCTATGGGCCTGAAGTAAGAAGAATAAAAGCCTTCTTTTGGCGTGGAAATCACTCCAGGATATTCATTTTTATCTCCTTGATTAAGATGTGCAGCATCAGTTTTTATTGAAGCTTTTTTGCCGTGAAAGCTCACTCCATTAGAGCTCTAAGTTATGACTCCATCAGTGCATATTGCTCTCATCATTAAAAGTTAACGGGGAAAACCAATGCCTTAGCTGGTCCTACTTTGTAGTGTAGATTTGAAATTGATCCTGATATTTCTTGTCATTTTTTTCAACAGTGTTTCTGATGGACTGTTGACCCAGTAGAGGATTACCCTGTCTGCATACTGGCTGCTTAGATGACATCAAACATTAAGTCGGTATAAAAATTAGAAAGATTAAATGATGTCAGATAAATCATTGGGGACAATATTATGTGCATGTTTGGTTCGGAGGGAAGGGGATATTAGGATAGTGTGCTGGAGGGAATTGCTTGTTACAGAGATGTTTTTGGGATTATTTTGTGGCATTTTTATGCATCTGTAAAAATGATTTACCTGATATCATGTGCATTTCAGCTAAGACTTTCCCAAAAGCAATACCTGTCTGATTAAATCCAAAACAACCTTCATTAACAGCGTGGCAAATTAAGAGACAGAAGAAACAGGAAGAAATGAGGATTAAGACCTTTTCAAACCATCCTGTCTCTATTTTAAGAAGAAAAACCTTTAAGTAACGAAGGAGAAGCAACATTTTCGAAATCTTATCGCACTAGATTCTTCTTTTTGGGAGAACGTGTGAAGTCAAAAGTTGCAAACCAGTTTATCAGAGTATATCTGTAAATCCCTGGGTTAAAAAAATTTGGGAACACTTAACCATAAGATAAAAAGAAACTAATTAACTAGTAGAGAGCACCTAGGGAACTAATCAGTAACTAATGGGTAGTTAACCAGTAATTACTGGGGAATCACTGCTTAGTTACAAAGGAAACACAGGGTAATTATTCAGAAACTAATGGGTAGTTTAGCTTAAATTAAGGTTACACAATGCATTAGATAAGTGTCAGGTACAGATTAAGTAATAAATAGCTTCTGTAATACTTGCTATGATGTCTTATTTTACTCTAGGACACAAAAAACAAAAGTTACTGATTAGTGTGATGCTCACATGGTCAGTAACCCCACACAACACCACTTTTTTATAAGTTTTTTTTAAATCAGAGTAGCATAAATATATTGGTTTGTTTTTGACAATTTTAAAGACATTAGTTCCAATTGTAGCGCGCACATTTGGTTAACTTTTGTTTATTTAATTTTGTCAAATGCTTAATATATTTTCTGCTTTCTTTTCTGGTGCTGTGGGAGTGCAATCAACTGGGAGAATGTGGCTGACATGATCATGGACTGATTGGGTGATACCATCTGGAGTTCCACTATGGGGGAAGACCATGGACTCAACATTTTAAAATATGTTGCATATTTTCTTCTTCTTACTTTTGTGATTTGCTCATTTTGTTAATTTGTATATTTTGGAGTGTTTAAGTTTAATCCTTAAGCTAACTGTTTAGTTATTTTTTTTGTTAATTTGTTGTGGATGATAACCCTACCTATTCCTCAGTGTGTCAGTCTCATCTGATCAGCCAGGCTTTCTAAGTCCTCTTTGCTTGCTGTGTGTCAGGTCAGTTTTTTGTTTGTTCAGTTAGCTCTTATGACTCAGGAGTTTGAACTTAAATCCCTTTTTGCCTCTTAGTTGGCTCTCTTCACATTTGGACCTCTTTTAAGCGCCCCGAATTTTTTGTCTGGATTATTGCTACTTTGGGGAAATAAAACCCAGTTTTTTGACAATCACCACTGTGTCCTCATGCTTGGCTGGCTTGGTCCTTCACAATTAGGTTACTACTAGTTCTTTAGTAACTGCTGGATATGATGCTTGACTTAAAAGTACATAAAATGACAGCTTGGCAAATATTTGGTCTCAGTAAATTGGTTTTTAGTCAACGCTCCTTTCAGAGACATAGACAGGTATGGTGTATTGTAGGCTAACAAAAGATCCCATTTCCAAAGGGGCGAACCCATTCGTCTGTTCTATTTGCATGTTTTCTAAACAAAAACAAGGCTTTGTTCGGCTACTGTAAAGCCTCAAACTCAATGCTATTTCTGACATTTTGAATTTGAAAAAGCTTCCTGGATGTAAGCGAAATGTCTTCAAACTTGTAAGCAACTTTTTTTTTTTTTTTTTTTACTTTTTGGAATGACTCTGAGAATCTTCACCAGCATAAAAGGAGAGGGTTATGTCAAGAACAGAATCAGACACATTCAAACTGTGATGGTAGTGAGCTACACTGTAGCCACTTCTGCTCTGGGGAAGACTGACAGAAAGCAGCTGCTGTCCATCAGCAACACCTCTGACCACCAACTGCAGACAAGGTGAGTGAAACCAATGATAGACACAAATGAAGCAGGGCCTCAGAATTGGTAACTAGAGGAAGAAGCACTGCTTCCTAAGCCACCATCGCCCCCTAGAGGGCATTAACTCCACAGAATTCAAACAAATAAACCTTTAAAGTTCCCTTATTGAGGAATTTGTAGAAGTAAATGTAATATTAACAGTCTTAAGGCTGAAGAGCAAAAACATAACCCTTAAATCGAGAGATCACATTCTGTGTATCATTAAAGTTTTTAGTGTTTTACAATACAAAAAGAACATTTTTAACTAGATGTTCTCTCTTTATCCTTGGATGTGAAAACTGACTCAGATTTTCATCTGATTAAATGCCTTTTTCCCAGGAAAATCCACCCGTGGAACTAGTTTACCGTTAAATTATCTAACATAGAACCTATTTGTAGATCAGTGCTTCTATTTTCTTCTTGTATGTCTACTCTTGTCTCCTTAAACCCCCAGTTTGCCTCAACAGAAGGTCGCTCACACTCAGCCTGGTTCTGATTTGGGTTTTTACGAATCTGACTGTATGATCTGGTTGAATTGTTTGAAAAGTGCCGTAAGATGACATGTTTTGTGAATTGGCACTATAGAAATCCACTGGCTGCATGGTGGTGCAGTTTGTAGAACGTTTGCCTTGCACCAAGAAGACTCTGAGTTTGATTCCCGGCCAGAGTGCAATGACTCAGAACAGAGGGATCTATTATACAGGCAAGACAGAAAGTGGGATAACTCAAAAAGTGTTAATTAAAGCAACAACTGACGTTAGAGGAAAGTAACTCTGATGAGAGAAAACACAGGTTAGTGACCGCGAAAACCTGACGGAGGATGATCTGAACGCACGAGTCACTAAGCTGGTTTAGAGTTCAGACTGTATCCAGAGAACGAGGTTGATACAAGCTGGTCAGCTGACAAGTGTTGCCCTACCATCGACTTGCATCCTGTCCAGGGTGTATCCACTTTTTTCCCATAGACTGAAAATATAGAGTAATTGTTAGGAATCCAGTTTGTGTGGGTTGTGTTTTTGTGTTTTCTCCCTCCAACACCACAGGCGGAGCCTGGTTGTCGTTGGCCTTCTCACACACCTGCAGATGGTTGCCTCATTACCTGAGGACTCTTAAGCTGCTGACTGCCACTACCTCGACACCAGTGTGTTTGCAAGTTTTGGGTACACTAGCCAAGCTGAGTTTTGCTGAGTGAAACTGAGTTTTTGTCTACCTGAGTCTTAACCTTGTTGCTTTTGTCTTTGCCTCTTGGCAGGAAGTCATCCTGCAAACCGGATGTTTTGGACCTTCTCCCCTGGAAGGATCATCTTGAGCTTCAAACTGAGCTGGGGATTCAAAACTGAAGGTTTGAATCCACTTTTCCTCATAGATTGTTTGAGCTTCACACTGAGCAGGGAATTCCTCTCCACGAGCACCGTTCAAGTACCAAAGGAAATCTAAGTTGCAGTCAGCTCCTCCGCTCCTCAAGGAAACACCTTCACCTGGGTAAATCCTGTCCGCCCTCCAACGAGCAAACCAATTTCTGGAACAACCCACACTGACTGGATTCAGAGCAAGACACCTTTTCTGGAAACATGAGTACTGTTGCTTTTTCTGCCTTTTGCAAATTAAAGCTCAAATTTTCCACTGAGCCTGAACTAAACACAGAAACTTCCCCTTTCACTTTTCAGTCCCGGTTCGCCAGCGTTCAGAGCAACACTGGACCCATCTCTACTAGTTTTCAATAAACCCGTTAAAACTTCCCCTGGTTCTTCTGGGTGGTTTTCTGCATGTGGGTCAGATCATTGAATAAGATCATGACAGTAATAAGCACCAACGCAAAAGCCAAAAACCACCTCAAGCGAGTGTTAAAATGATTCACAAATGTCGAATTTTTTTTAGAATTGGGCTGCTTCTATCAAGCTTTTCTGATGCTGATGAGACAAAGCTGATGGAAAGGCACCCATTTTCTGATGATCTGTAATGATCTCAGAATATTGAACCCAGAATTCAAGGCGAGACAGGCAGTGGGAAAGTTCAAAGAGTCTATTTAATACAAACAGGTGCGCGGGGCTGCTCATCTGCTGCTGGGCGGATCTCTGCAGAGATGGAAGAATACAGGTCAGTGACTGGATGTGGAGCTTAACACGACTAGAAGCAAAGTCACTGACCTGATTCAAAGTTCAGTCTGTTCGTGGAGAACATCAGAATCCCGGAGGGAGGTTTGACCGTAGATGCGGCGGGCAACACCCCCAGAGTTCCTAAAGAGTGAGCGGAGCGGGCGCCGAAAGCCCGGCGGCTGAGCAGCAACAGAGTCAGAAAGAGAAATCCAAGGCCGAAGTCAGGGGAGACAGTTCGGGTTCTAAGAAGGCGGTAGAATCCAGGACCAGATGCCGACAAAACAGAGCGAAGACAGGGGAAGGCAAAACATTCGAGATCCTCAGAGCGAAACTGGTCACAATCGAGGAGAAAACAGACAGACTACAGATTGCTAAGGGAACGTATCACAAAAACACACAAATAACCTGGCGCTGATGGGAGGCAAATACACAACCTAAATAGTAGAGGAAACAGATAATGCGGCCGATAATCAGCCGCAGCAGAACCAATTAGACAGGGGAGCAAGGAGCAAAGGAAAAAACCAAACCATTAGCGCCAAGATCATGACATGATCTGATGACCTAAAACATATTTAGAGCAACAAAAAGAATAAAAGAGAACACTTCTAAAATACTGCACAACCTTTTTTTAAGATGATTGTTAACACGACAGAATTTTAAATGTGACCAATGAATTGGGAGATCTCTCTAAATACAGGACATGGTGTAACCCTTTTGCTTATAAAATATCTAGAAAAACAAAACATAAAACAACTGAAAAACCAAATCCTCTGAAATTCAGAGGTTTCCCTTGAATCAGAACAAACCATCTGTAGATATATTTAACACTAAAACAAGGTCCCTAAGCAGGAAAATGTTAGTAATACCAAATATCCTTTAAAACTCCATCCTGGGAAATGATGGCAACCTGGATCAGGTTTTAGTGCGTTTTAAATGCCACAATAATTCAATGAAACCATCCAGTAGGGATGGGTTTAAATCTGAAGCTGACTAAGAAGAAATGGAAAAAATGAGTGAAAGCTTATTTGTCAACTTTAGACAAGAAAAGCAGAGAAACTGAATCTTTCGGTCCATGGCTGGGACCCTTTTACAGTCTAATCGAATAAAGTGACGGATGGAGGCTTTTCTCATGTCTTATCAGACTGTTCTAATGCTTTAGACGCTACTGTAAAGCAGGACTACCAGACATAACTGCAGCTGTCAGGGTACTTGCCCTTTAGCTTAAAAGTGGAAAATGATCTCCAAAGAGCTTACCTCCATTGATTGCATAGCAATTCATGTTTAGAATAACGGTAGGTTTTAAAGGGAGTTTGCCTTTGTTTTAGATTTAATGTATAAAACTCCCACAGAGCCTTGCAGATATAAAACCTTGCCTTGTCTTATCTGACTTATGCTATACGATGTGTGCACAGAGAAGACCTGAACTTTCCGGTTATTGCCTCTTAGATATTCATCTCACTACCCTTATTTTAAGGCCTGATTAGGCTGCCAGTTGATGCAGAGGAAAGGGCTTAGAGAGGGCAGCTTTAAATGAACCTGTTGTTTTCAATGCTGCATCAGAATCAGTTTTAGCGGCCAAGTCTGTGTGCTAACACAAATGAAAATAAGAGATACTGCTCAGCATTGGAAAGGCGTCACCAACACCGGCTGTTTGAAACGGTATCCATGCATTATACTGGTAGATGATTAAACTAAACTAAGAGAAGTTCTGGTTTAGGTTTAGTGCCGGTACTAACAATCAGGCTCTGGAAATAGCTTGAACAGCAGTTAGATAGAAGAACTTCAATATTTATATTTTATATATGAAAAATGTTGGAAAACTTAAGGCTTTTAGTCATCATTAAATTCCTTTCAGTTACATAAAACTTAAATAATGACTTGTGATGAGAAGTATTTCTGGTTTACTTACCACTGCAGGTTTTAATTGACAGCAGGCATGGCCTTGAGAGCTGCAGCCCTCACAACAAACCCCCTTCTATTGTTCAGGAGACAGAGCAGGGAGGTGATCAGATAGATGATCCACCTATTTGGTCCAATCTAACCTTTAATGGTAAAACAGTCCGTTTCCTTATCTGTTCTCTGTTCTCCCAGCCTGACTCCTTGTCACTGAGCTTCTCCAGTTCTACATCCAACTACTCAGCTCTGATATCATGATGCCAAATTCCCTGTAATCAATAAGACCTATCTCCACTTTCCTTCCTTTACCTTCAGCATCCTCACTCCATTCCTTTGGCCCACCCACATGCTACCATAGACTGTTTTAATGGATTTCTCCTGGTAAGGTTGATCTAATCAGTCACTGTTTTCAGACATTTCTACATGTAGGTCTAAGCACTGAATATCAAAATGACACAGATTTCTGCAATTTACAGAACCATAGGCATCTCTCCATAGATTTGACATCCCTTAGGGAGTACTTTCTGGCCTAGTGGTTAAAGGAATAGTACACCCAAAACATGATTAGCCTTTTCTATTTTCTACACACCCCATGCTGAACAACACTCTGGAGTACTTTTTGATATCTCAAATGCACCACGGAGATCTGGGAGGCTTCTTGCTGTCTGCTGACATTCAAATAATGGATGTCTATGGTACCGAGGCAGAAAGGTCCATAAAAGTCCACAAGAAACGTGTCAGTAATATTCCTCCATACTGCTCTTGATATTCCAAGTGTCCTGCGGTAAGGTAGCAGCATCCAGAATTTACCTTCGAGCAACGAGGGGTCATTTAGAATGTTTTTTAGAGCATAAACAGTGGTGTATAGGATTTCCTGAAAGTGCGCAGTTCTACAGTCGAAACGGCAGACCAAACCAGGCAGTCGCATTCAGCTCGGCAAGAACTCATGTTACAACTCCTTCTCAACGCACTGAAGTCACTCGAACAAAAAAGGTATAAGCCAAACGAACGAAGGTAAATTCACGGACACTTTACTTTCCGGGACACTTGGAATACATTGGACGAGCAGTATGGAGGAATAACAATGCGTTATGTTTCTGAACCTCTGGGGCCTCCCATTGGCGGATGTCGGCGAACAGCCGAAGCCTGGAATCTGAATCCCATTGGTCCGAAGGTGGTCAGCATGAAATATCTATTTTGAATGTGCCTAGGCATTACTTGCTGGGACTCCCCGGAGGGTTCTGGTTCCGAGGCCCCACTCCCGAGGGCTGCTGCACTCCAGTTCCCTGAGCAGAGACCGCTTAACCCCCCACACTGCTGTTGCGCCCACTGCTCACACCCAAGGACGGGTTAAAATGCGGGAACTTAATTTCATTGCTCTGTACTTGTGACAATGTAATGACAATAAAGGTTGTATTTAATTCTATTCTAATTTCTTCCCTATCCTTTTGACTTAAGATTCATTTGGGTAAAGTGTTCAGAACTATTTATATTACATGAAAGAATTTTTATTTCCAAATTGGCTTTCGCACATTTGGCAATAAGCTTGAAAGTCTGAAGATCCTTCCTTGAAAGTTCAGAGCTAGCTAATGTATTTAAAGTTTTAAAAGCTTTCTATTATTTAGGATTAAGTGAAAAAATAACATCCAGCAGGAGTCTCATAGAGATTTACATAAAGGAAATTAGTTAAGCTTCACATGAGCTTCCACAATGACTGGCCTGGTTCTGAAGTCAGTGTTGTCACCTGATGCAAAGCTTTCTTCCTTCTACATTTTTCTAATGGTGAAAGAGAGAAAATGAAGTAAATTTCAGTCGTCTAAGAGTGAAACTATACATAAGTACGGAAGCCAAGAGCGGTCCTGACCCTCCAATAAATTTTAACAGGTTAATTTTCTCATCAAAAGATAACAAAAGCCGTTTTCTTGTGATAACGAGATAATTTTCTCATTAGAAAGCCGTTTTCTTGTCATAAAGAGATGATTGGTGGATGTTAAAACTAATTAAATCCTTACAGTGTAAATCATGGCAGCCTTTGTGTAATCCTGTAAATAATTCTGTGTTTAACTTTTAGGTAACGAGACGACATCATTGGTTTGATGATTTGCTTCCACTTCTGATTCATAAGCTGTTAGACCTATATGGCACCGGTGTAGGTACCAGATCTGCTCGGGCGGTCATATCTGCTCGGCGCCCTGCCCCTTCTTATGACGTCAACACATGGCAACTAAACTCAGACAAATTGTATTGCACCCGTTTCTTAAGGATCACATCTCTTTTGGAGTCACAAGAAATTATTACCTATATCTGCTATTATTTTACATTACATTGGTGATCTAAAGTAGCCGAAAGTAGAAAACAATGATTCTAAGTCTTAAAAGGAAGTACTGCGTTTTAAGACTGTGCTCTGTCATTTAACAAGATGACAAAAAAGTCTCAGCTTGATTTCATTCTTTGTATTAAGATCTGAGGACAGGAACGACAAATCATGGAACATCGAGATTTTAGAAAACAACGGTTATTCTCTACGAACGGTTGTTGTAGACACAAAGTTAAAAGTAATGCAGCGTAATATGGCTAACTGACCGAGCTAAAAGAGGCTAACCTGTTAGCTACAGCTAGCTACAGCGCTACCCAGCTATTCCCCTTTATATCAGTTACTTTGTTCACCATAAGCAGATTTTTTTGTTTTTTATCGATTTGGTAAAACTTAATTTGTCATTAGACACGTTAACACTACAGATGCTCCTGACCCGGTACACAGATGCTGCGTGATGTTATTATTGTTGTCTAGGCAACCTATAGGTTTTATATCATAGCAACGTTCAGCCAATCATGTAACGTCATGCAAATCTGACCACCCAAGTAGATCTGGTGCCTACACCGGGTGTTGTCTGTCTGAGTGTTGCACCTGTAACAAGATTTTCATTAAAAAAAACAGTCATTTTCATCCACCATGAGCTAAAAATGAGTTAAAAGAAAAAGGAAACAAAAAAACGTTATTTGTGCATACGCGGTACCGCTATTGCACAACTATGGGCACCGCAGGCTAGGAATCCAGGGCTGTTGGCCAGCCTCATTCATTACTCATACAGGTTAATCATCTTGTTATCTCAAGAAATCAATAACTGTTTTCTTGAGATAACGACATTAATATCTTGTTATCTCGAGAAAACAACTACCGGTAATAGTTAAACCAAGATAATGAGATAGATAGATGTCATTGTCTCGAGAAGGCAAAGGAAAAAAATAAGTTGAGTATGACTGCTCTAGGCTTCCGTACATAAGGGCTGCAAAAGGTTTTTAATTCTTATTTTTTCTATAAAAAAATAAAAATAATAAATCATTTTTGGTAATTATAGTGTAACTGAATGAATTGTTTTGCCTTTAGGTTCCACGTGATTGGGACCAACATAGCATGTCTGCTAAATTGGTTAGAGAAGACTTAATTACATACAGTGCACAGAAGTGTTCTTAGAAAATAGTGAGTGATGACCTCCCCGTCCCTATTAGCCGCTCCTTAAAATCAATACTTTAAGTTGAGGGAATAAGGGGTTTACTGCTATCATTACCGGGTCAGTGAAGAGCTGCACCTGGAGATGAGTCGAACTGAAGTCTCAGTAAATTGCTTTGGGATTACTAAAAGGTTCTGCTGGGGGCCTTTAGAGAAAATGTGTCAGAGAAACAGAAAAGGAGAGAAACTAAGAGCAAAAAAGATGGAGCAGGGAACGCTACAGAAAGATTGTAATAACCTATGACAAGATTTGCTGATCAGAAAGCCCGTCCATCTGTGTGCTATTCCACTGAGACAATGGTGAAGTGAGGATAATAACAATCTGGAAACCGACTTCAAAACCATTGTACAGTTCAGGTCAGAAATTCAAATAAATTTAAAGCTATTTTGCAGAAGGGCAGAAAACATTTGAACTAAAGAGCAGTCAAACAGAATCCTTCAGACAACATTTAAATGTCAGAAGCATTCTGCTATTGATGATCTGAAGGTGCTGACTGATCTTCAACAATACTTCACATTGATCTTCAATGTGCAGTATTGGTGCAAAATCAAGGCTGTTTTGCAGTCAGCTGTGCTGCCTTCCTCAGTGCAGCTACTGATCTGATTAATGATAGGCTGGAACGGGTAACTAAGCACCGAGAGCTAGCAAATGAGATGCTGGACTTAATAACAGAGAGGGAGAGCTCTCCCCTGCGTTAGCTTTGGAGAGGCTGGAGATCAGCATGCCTAGGCTAATCACTCACTGCATTGGGCTTGGGTTAGCATTGGATATGCTGGGGTTAGAATTAGATAGGGTGGGGTTATCATTGGATCGGCTGGGGTTAGCACTGGATAGCCTGAGGTTACCTTTGGAAAGCCTGGGGTTAGCATTAGATAGCCTGGGGTTGGAATTAGATAGGATGGGATTATCATTGGATGGCCTGGGGTTAGCATTGGATAGGCCGGGGTTAGAATTAGATAGGCTGGGTTTAGCATTGGATAGCATGGTTTTAGCATTGGATAGCCTTGGGTTAGCAATGGATAGCCCAAGGTTAGCATTGGATAGGCTGGGGTTAGCATTGCATAGCCTGGGTTTAGCATTGGATAGGCTGGGGTTAGCATTGGTTAGCTCAGGTTAGCATTGCATAGGCTGGGGTTAGAAATTAATAGGCTTGGGTTAGCACTGGATAAACTGGAATTAGCATTGGATAACCTGGGATTCGCATTGGCTAGCCTGGGGTTAGCAATGGATAGCCCAAGGTTAGCATTAGATAGGCTGGGGTTAGCATTGCATAGCCTGGGTTTAGCATTGGATAGGCTAGGGTTAGCATTGGTTAGCCCAGGTTAGCATTGGATAGGCTGGGGTTAGCACGGGATAGGCTGGGGTTAGCATTGGATAGGGTGGGTTTAGCATTGGATAGGCTGGGGTTAGCATTGGTTAGCCCATGTTAGCATTGGATAGGCTGGGGTTGGAAATTAATAGGCTTGGGTTAGCATTGGATAGCCTTGGGTTAGCATTGGATAACCTGGGATTAGCAATGGACAGCCTGGGGTTAGCATTGGATAACCCAGGGTTAGCATTGGATAGGCTGGGGTTAGCATTGAATAACTCCGGGTTAGCATTGGATAGGCTGGGGTTAGCACTGGATAGGCTGGGGTTAGCATTGGATAGGCTGGGGTTAGCATTGGATGACCCGGGGTTAGCATTCGATAGGCTGGGGTTAGCATTGGATAACCCGGGGTTAGCATTTGATAGGCTGGGGTTAGTATGGATATCCTAGGGGTTAGCATTGGATAGGCTGGGGTTAACATTGGATAGCCTTGGATTAGCATTGGGTAGCACACTTTAACCGTTCTAATAAACACATAACGGGTTGGCCTGGGTAACTCCATTTAAAAGTATGCACCTACCCTCCCTTGACATCAAATGTCAGAATTTGGCCACTTTCAGTCCAGTAGAAATGGACCACCATTCTCGTCTCCCTCTTAAACTACAACCAACGTTTTCAGGAGGTAGGATTTGCTGGCAGAGAGGGAAACAATGTTTGTCTACAACCTTTTTATGAGGAGTGTCATAGTAAAAAAACGACCTCTACCCACAAAAACCATGAAAGACTGATATTTTGCAAGTACAAAGATGAACTGCGAAAGATTCTTTAGCCACTGAGAAATCAGTATGATTGTTCAACATTATTCACCTGGTCTATTATATTAAGGGAAAAACAAGCCTGCAATGCAACAGCAAGCGTTTATTCAGATTCAGGTTGAGCTAACTTTAACTGAACCTATAAAATCAGTAAAGGCTGAAAGCATCTTCGATTGTGGGTCTAACCCTGAAAATACAATAATTCAAATCAATAAGAGCTTTGAAGTGTCAGGGCAGCAGTGACCAGCAATATTAGATACAGTTCAATTCTATTTCTGCTGGACATTGCAGCAACATTGCTGCAGCGAATATTCAGAAATCACATCGTTCCAGCAGAAAACTGAACAATCACAGTATTCAGATTTTCAAAACAATTTACTTAAGACAGCTAGATCAGCTGAAATAACTTTGCTTTATGAACACATTTTAAAGTATATTATATATAGAAAACACATATAAGTATGTTTGTATGTACTGTATATTTTTAATTGATCAATTGCTGGGCTGCAGCTATTAACATATTATTAATAGCTTATATATTATATTATTATATTAATAATACTGTATAAGCAACTAATGCAGGTTTCTGCCCTCAGTGCACTCTCCAATGGTAAATTGCGTCCATTTGTTTAACATGTTAAAGGAGCCTAAAGCACTTTACACTAAGTCATTTATCCATTTATTCTTTCACTGATAGTGGAAGCTAAACTCTGGCCACAGCTGTTCTTGGGCACTCTGAAATAAGCAAGGCTGCAGTACAAAGGAAACCAGAGCTAACAATTTTAAAATGGTTGGAGAGTCGTTGGGGTCTGACTTCCGCATAGCTCACAGACCTAATGGGCTTTCTGAGCATGCTCCTTGGAGCTCCTCTTGACTTCATAATGCGGTAACACAGAGTGGAGCAAACGTAACGTAAATAAGGGTGGAGAGTCTGTGGGGCACAGTGGGACAGAGGTAAACTAAGAGTAAACAAGCTTTATTGATCTCACATTGGAGAATTTTACCTCTGCATTTAACCCACCCCCTTGAGGAGCAGTGAGGCTGCCATTTTGGAGGAAAGGCCGAGGGGTTAAAAAGTTTTGCTCAGAGAGCAAGAGTGGCAGTCTGTGGGAGTGGAGCTCGAACTCCGAACCCTCGAGAGCTTCCAAGCTCTGTGTCCCTAATCACTTGAGCACGGGTAACCAATTAAGAAATCAGTGGGGTTCGAATAAAAATAAAATCATCCACCAGTAAAGGTCTGGAGACATTTTTTAGTATAATCTGTTACTTTAAACATAAATTTTAACACTAAAATAAAATGAGGTTTCTATGCATGCATGTTATCGCTGGAGTTTTAAATAAAAAGATATTTAAAAAAATTAAATTTTTCCATCTCTAGCATCTAAGTTGTTTTTTAAAGTAGAGAGAACAGTACCTTTCCCAATGGTATATAGACAATTTTATGTAATTCATATAGTTCATTATAACACCTGAACTGATTTCATTTGTTTTTCTTTCTTTCTTTTTTTTCTGTCTTAATAGACAGCAGTGGAGATTTTGAAACCTGCAAGGCGACATTTTAAACCTGGAGTTTTGAATGGAGACTAAGCCATTCTAAAGCACATATCCAAGGAGCTCATTTTTTGAGCCTGGATCCATATTTATTGTTGATTCTGTTCATGGTTTAAGGAGAATCCTGCTTCACAACCTAGCACAGGTTGAGCCAAACATACTCGAAATTTTTTCTTTTCTTTCACCTGTTCACGCATAGTTCTTCCAGCAGTCCACACTCTCGCTCTCTCTTTTTTCTCTTCGTCTTTTCCTTCTTTCCCATCATACGACTTGCCACAGGTTTTGTCTGTGCGTGTCTAAAAGTAGCAGCACGGCAGCAGCAGACTGACAGCTCATTGGCTAATGTAGCCTGGTCTCGGGGAGTAACCCTGACTCCGCCAGATGGATTTGCTGGATTAACTCCGCGTATCCATTTGGAAACCTTCCGTTAGTAATTTTGGGAAGGTGAAAATACTGGTTTGCTTTGATTGGCCTATATAGGCGGGCAAAATAAACCAATCAGATCCAGCGAAGCATATGACGTACTAACAGGGCGACCGCGAAAACACAACCACAAGATCAAACTCTTGCCGAAACCAGTCAGGAGAAGAGCAAAAACACCTTTTCCTCTGAGAAAAGCCTCCAGAGCAGTGTTTTGCGCTCTTCTTTCAGTGAAGAAATACTCTGTAATTCGATAAAACTTGCTCGATAGCCGCGCTATGCGCTAGTTTCATCGGCTGAAGCAACTCATGTTCTTTAGACTGAACTGTTTTGCTTTTCGTTGCGTCACACACTCAACCGCCTCAAAGCCAGCGCTGATTGGGCGTTAGTTTGGTGAGCGGCTCCAAATTTTCTTACTAGCAGGGAGGAAGAAGTAGCCAGACTGATCTGCGAAAGGAAACCTTTGAAAGCTTCGCCAAGATCAGGATGGTCTCACGAGGCTTGTCGGAGGTACTTTACCATTACGAAGCAGGAGAAAGCGAAGCAAAGTTGAATTAGACCCTGCCAGTCGGACAACATGAGGTAATTTCTAAATGTTTCAAATGAGGTTGGGTCCGGTAAGCACAGGTGATTCCGGATCCGGACCACGGTCCACTAATCCGTGACCTCTGCACTAGGGCATAGAGCCACTCCCCAAATATTAGCTCTGCATTGAAGAGCAGTGGGCTGCCATTGCGCCAGCACCTTGGGATAAATCGGGGGTTAAGGGTCAGGAACCCAGAGTGAGTCAGTCTAATAAGAGTTATAGTGTTCATCCACTGTTGGCTTTAATCCCCATCAGATTTGGGTTGTACCCAACCCCCGCTGCAGATCCACTGCTCCACATTTTCTGTTCCGTTCTGTTATTTTTGTTAATAAACGCTTTGAACTTCCCACTGTCTGTCTCGCCTGAAAACTGGGTCCTACATTCTGAGTTTCTGATATTTACATGTTGGTTGAAGCTGATCCCAGTGAACCTGTTTCTATGAATAAAATCCAAATCTTCCCTCAGACTGTAAATCTAAGGCTACATCTAACAGAAGCCATTTAATGTGAAGAAGGAAATGTGTGGGAAAATTTTACATATGATGCATCGCCGCCTTCTATGTACACAAAATCATGGCAAAAACACTCATTTGACTTTAAATTCAAACCCCCTCTTTAAGTTTTGACATATTTAGTTACTTAACAAAGTGCCTGTGGCTTTTGTTGTGTCCTCGAATCCACCCTGTGTCTGTGTTATAAATACTGTAGTCTCTGTCAGCAAGGGAAGACCAACTGCTGAACAGATTAGGGTCAGACACTTTTCTATGCTATAATTACTTAAAACAATGCCCTTTGTGAGTTATTCCACTTAAGACAGGACAGGCATGCAACAGCCTTAGGTGGTTTTGATAAGATATCATCAGGAAATAAAACAGACATGAGGTTCTGAGTTAATCTTTAAAAATGAATGTTTAAGTCAGCCATATAATGTATAAGTAAACATGAGAAAAAAAATGATTTAGAAATAATAGTTTGATGTACAGCCATTATTTTTCGCTACTGGCAAAAGAAAATTCTCACTAATAACCTTAGCTGTACTTATGAATTCAGTCATTAGCTGATGCTTAATGCTGTTTTTAAATGAACATGACAATTGACTTTTCTCACAGACCTGAAACCAACAAACTGGTGATATAAATAACAGCAGGGTCTCACCCAGGGCTACTCTGACATTATTCTGTCTAATCTTTGTGGCCTGATAAGAAAATACTTAATAAGAAATGACTTTGGTTATGCTTGAGGGTTGAGGCACACTGATGTCACAGTTAGATGTGGCAATGTCCTACTGCCCCTGTTATTCTGAAGAAAACCTAGAAGAGGAAGGTCATACATTTCTAGAATTAAGGGGAGATAATTATAGAATTAGAATAAACATATTGATCTCAGTAAGAGATCATTTTAATCAGAAAACGACCACCTTGGTGTTGGTTCTTCGATAATATACACAGTTCTTCAGCTGAACTTGGACTATTCACAGACAACCACCGGGTGTCTCCAACTTTTTAATTCAATTCAGTTTATTTCTATAGAGCCATTGCACAACACATTTAATCTTAAGGCACTTTATCTTTCACCAGATCATACAGTCAGATTGATTCACAATTTTCTATTGAAGAAAAACCAGTTGATTGCATTGACTCATTGACTCTTCAGCAATCCCTCACACTAAGGATGCTTGTAGTGAATTTTCCTGATCAAATTCACACTCCTACACTGAACTGTAATAATATTTTTTTAAGTACATTATTTTTTAGCAGAAACAAACGTTTAGAAAGTAAAAAAAAAAAAAGAAAAATCAGCTTGACTGAATATGTATTTGTCATATCTGAAATACATTTCTTTATAGTCAAAATAATACAAATGATGACTTGTATATTAGGAGCCTGTTATTACTGCAATAATATTACGGGATTATTTCTTGAATTGTCGTGAATTCCGTCTCCTTTTACACCTTAAATACTAAGTGTTTTTTGCAGCCGCTTCGGTTGTTATCATACCCATACATGGTCGTTATTAGGTAGGTTGTTATTACTTAATTAACCCTTATCCTAACCCTAAAGCAAATTCCTATTCCTCCAATTAATTAATCTATTTATTTATTCACATGGGAAACTAAAACAGCTTTTATTCAATAAGCTAAATTAGTTGATTTAAAAGGAATCCCGAAATTATATCTAAATAAAATATTTCATGCAATTCTGTTTATTTTTTGGATAAAGACCCAGATAAATAAGTACATAGGTCTTTGAATATTTCTCTCTCATTGTTCTCATTTCTATCTATTTAAATATGATGTAAATATTTCCTTGTTTTGTCATTAAAACATTTTCTGTTTCCTTTAAATATTTCAACATTTCAATTAGCATATTCATTCAGTTTAGGTCTGCATTGCAATGGCAATATAAGGCAATTATGTAGATTCTCTCTGTATTATTATTATTTTTTATATCAAACTCTGTGACTTTAAATCTACTTGGACCCCTGAGCAGCAGAAACCGAGGGGCAAATTCTTCGAAGTAAAGCCAAAATTGTCGTAGTAGAAAGAAGAATGTTTTTGTTCTTTTCTTTTTTTGGAGAAATGCAGATTTGAGTGATCTGTGTAATGCATATTTTATAGTAGATCAGGAAGTGTTTGCTTTGGGATGGAAACCTTGTATGTCTAAACCCATTCTTTTATTGGACATTTTGTTAGCTTGTCTGTCTGCTATATTAACCAATATGATGTTGAACTAAATCTGCTATATTCACAACGTTTGTGCGACACTTTCGTATAAAGTAGAGCATTAATTCATAAAAACGTTTTTTGGAATTCTATAAATCAAAGTTTTCTGCCTAACAGCAATGATGAACTGCGCAGCAGCATTCTATACCCAGCAATTGTAGTATCTAGGCTAGAGCTGTCAGTCTGGGAAAGAATCTGGTTGGTATTCAAAATACCATGTATGGTACTCAACACTAATAGCTGTCTCTTAGTAGCTAACTGACGTTTTGTAAATCTGTTTAACAAAAAGAAATTTCTCATTCAGCCGGGAACAGCCCTGAGCACAACCGTTGTGTCACGTGACCAAATGAGCTAATTTCATTGGCTAGAAGCTGCTCGACTCTATCGAGTGTAGATTGCTTTGGCTTGAGTTCACCAAAAGGTCAACACTTTTGCGGCTGAAATTTTTGCAACTGAATTTTTTTGCAGCTGAATTTTTTGCAGCTGAATTTTTTGCTGAGTGAATTTTTACCAGATAAAAATTGAGTGTAAGGAATTCAATGTCTAAAAAATTCAGTGTTTAAAATTCAGTGTTTAAAATTCGGGTGTAAATAAAAAATGAGACTGTTTTTCTTCCATACATATCATAATAAGTATAATGCGGCTAAAGCTAATAAAGTTTTCATCCTGAATATTAAAACTAGTGTTGCGCCGATGCCATTTTTTGAAATCGATGTGTGTGTGTGTATATATGAAGAACTTTATACTACTTGGATGTAAAATAATTACCATCATGGCTTTGTCAAGTTGCCGCCTACCTTTGTGAAGCAGGAAAAACAATCCAGTAGAACTTTTTATTGCCTACCTGGAATCTCAATATGGTGCCCTATTGGTTGGTACTCGCCGATACCGACTACACCATTTGCAATACTGGGGCCCCGTCCGATACTGGTATTGGAATCAGTGCAACACTAATTAAAACTGAGACTAAATCTAAGATGGCTGTCAAAACCATCACTGGGTTTGTCAAGTTTTGATTCTAATTCTTTAGTCGCTGAATAATGTCAGTGTTACATCATAAGGGGGACTGTTGATTGTTTATTCCACGATTTTATAATACTGAGGGAAGTTTTGACACATTGCTTCAGATAATTGAATATTATAAACCAAGGGCGTAGGTTTGATTTAAACTTTGGTAGGGACACTATTGGTCTGATGTCATTGGTCTAATGCAAAAATATACGCATGCTTGTTTTTTTATGCTTGATGATGGGAAAAATCAGGGTGTATTTCATTTAAAAGAGAAAAAGCAGCATTTCTTGCTACATTTATACAAATTTTTACTTACGAGCACTACACACACTAGGTGGCATGTTGTATCATTGACTGAAGCTTAAGTGGTTCTGATGAATGAGGGAATTAGGACTTTTTTCCACTTTGAAAAGGTTTGCATTTGAAATTACCAGTGACAGTTGGTAAATCTGTGCCTATTCAACAGAATATAGTCTAAATATGTCTGTTATATTTGGATTTATACTTTTTTTGTATTTTGAAGATATAGAATTGTGCAGAGGTAAATAGAGGTAAAACCCGCTCTTTTAAATGTTCTCTTTGTATCATGAAACAAAGCGAAATATTAGATTCAAGGGGCGCCAAATAAATGCATTGTATTTACATGTGCCCTGGAACTAGAAGAGGAACTGACACTGAGCATTTCATATATTAACCTTACTTTACAATTATTGAAATAATGTCAACAAATTTAGTAATCAGTTAATCGTTAACTGGAGTATAGAGACTCTAAAACATGTCTTAAGCTCACACAGCGACCCACTTAGAGCAGGAATTATACTAATATTGAAATTTTAGATAAAACATTTTTTTTCGTCTGTCAATATTCTGCATCCAAAACTCCTCTACTGCTGCAACAATGCTGTAATGTAAATTATAAACAAGTTATCTCACATGTAATTGTTGCCAGGGACAAGTAGGTCGGTCCAAAATTTTGATAGGGACATGTCCCTATGGTCCCTATGCAAACCTACGCCAATGCGTGTAACTTCGCTTTTGACAGAACTCCATTTCAGCGTTTTCCAGTTCTGCAACTGTTAAAGAAAAACTCCGGTTGTCATGATTTAGCAGGTTACTAGCCCAAAATGCAGAAACTCCACAGACTCTGAGGCAGGATTAAAGTCCAATGTTTATTTGGATCAGCACAGGGTTCTGCCCTGGAAGGCAGAGGAGACAGAGTACAGGTTAAACTCAGGGACAGATAAACAAACTGAAACTCACAGGTTAGCAGACTCAGACAGGCAGGATTAATCAGGCAAAGTGGCTCTGGTTTGCTTCCATGGCAAGGACAAGGACAATGACCACGATCCGGCGACGAGGGGAGCTTTCACTCAGCTTAAATAGGGAGAGCTAATCAGCAGAGCTGATGGGGATCAGGTCTGTGTGCTGAACAGCAGCTCCCAGGGAAAAGATCCACATCGCCCTCTGGAGGGCAGAAAGCCCTGGATCTCAACAGAAACAAGAAGCCCACAGAATGGGATCCACGGTATTGCCCTCTGGAGGGCAAACCTCTGGATCCCAACAGTACCCCCCCTCAAGGCGGGATACTCACCAGGCAGCCAAAAACAAAAAACCAGGAAACAAAAACAACCCCACCTAGAGGCGAAAGCAGAGGGGGTGTTGCGGCATGGAGAGAGCCAGACAAAGAAACAAAAACAGGGGTCCGAGAACTCAAAACAACCCACCGCGGCGTGTCTGCGACGTGGAAAGTCTTCAGGTGACCGACTCGCGGGGTCGGGTTGCAGGAAACTCTTCCCATCCTCCGCCTCCAGCCGCAGCTCCTGAGTTTTCTCGAAGGCGGCGTGCAGGGCCTGGGAGCCGAACTTCCTGGCGGCCTCCTGGTGCTGCTGGGACGGGGAGAAGCCGCCGGGCAGCGAGGCCATGAGGGTGGAGGTGAGCGCCATGCCCTGCGTCAGTCCCTGCGCCAGGCTGGAGCAGAAGCCGCTCTGCAGGCTCTGCATCTGCGGGTGGTGCGCGCTGGGCAGAGCCTGCTGCAGGGCGGGAGGCGGAGGAGGCGGCGGCTGCAGCACCACGGACCGGTAGGGCATGAACATCGGGTACCCGGTGTAGACGAAGTGTCCCGGGCTGGGCTGCGGGGGCCCCCCGATCAGGGAGTCGATGCTGAAGGCGGTGGTGCTTCCGAGTGGCCGCTGCATCACCATCCGCAGGAACTGAGGGCGTCGATTAGCGACTCGCATCCAGAAGACGGAAGCCACCCGGCTGTAGCCACACCAGGAGCAGAGAGGACACCACCACCCGATTGTGGCTCCCACAGGGACAGAGGACGCACCGATTGTGGCTCCCACAGGGACAGAGGACACCACCGATTG
>JAGKQL010000054.1:36338092-36361607 GCA_018398635.1 Cyprinodon brontotheroides | reverse complement strand
AGATGTCAACCACTTCAACCATCCCCATGAAAACAGAGGGATCTCCACAAACAGAAATACCATGAAGCAGGCGCCCTCTATGCAGATGGTGGCTCGGCCATTGGTATACAGAAAACAGTATAATAATAGAGGCTTCCATGCAAACACAGGTATCAGCCAAAATGTAGGGAATTCAAATAGAAGATTTCCCCATATGGAAGTTCCCGAAACCAAGGCTTTCGCGAAAATCAGGGCGTCTACCCAAACCAGGGAACGCAAACCCGGCGCCCACACCCAGGGTCAACATGCAAACCCGCCAGGCCACTACCCAAACGCTGGTCAGGTTCATACCCAAACCCAGGCCAGTAAACCCAGGCCCCTAAACCTGCAGGTATGGAAACCCAGGTCCACATACCTGAACCACATCCAGCAACCGGGCCCCCATATGGAAACTCAGGTCATCCATTATGAAATACGACCTTCCATACAAACAGAAGATATTAAGCTAAAACCCCTAAAAGGTCAGGGGAAAATGAAAAATGAAGATTTTAAAAAAAAAATAAAAAAACTAAAAAAATATTTTCAAAACAAAAGATTGGGGAAAAATAATATATAAAAAATAAATAAAATAACATGTATATATATGTATATACTATCTATATATATATCTATATATATATATATATATATATATATATATATATATATATATATATATATATATATATATATATATATATGCATTACATATAAAACACTTGGCCTCCGGGTTTATACCGCTTGCCCCACTGTCCATAAACCTGATGATTAGGTTAATTGGTTTCTATAGGGTGTATTTTGGTTTTGAATGCATTGCTGTTTTTCTTTCTCGGCTCAGTAATGGACTACCGGACCTGTCCAAGGTGTAGCTCTTCCTTCATGCCAGTAACTAATGTTAGAAAGTAAAAGAATTAACAAAAACAACTAAGACTAAAAAATAAAACAACAAAGGATAACTGGAAAGAAACAAAACAACAGCGAGGTAAGAGGGAAAGGGAAATTAAAAATGGGCAAAATAAAGAAAAGATAAAAATGAAGCATCCAATCAAGTTAAAAACAACGAAATAGATGTTGTGCAACTTTTAATATATTTACTGCATGGTAAATACGTTGAGTTTATTAACAAAAATCTATCAGCTCATTTCAGAAATATTTCGCTTGAAAACCTTTTCATTGCTATGGTGATAAGATACTATGTAGAAAGATAAAACCAAATGGCTTTGGCGGGTTGAGGTGTAGCGCAACAAGAAGAGTGACAGTTCAGTCTAAAGAACATGGCGGCTTCAGCCGATGAAACTAGCGTTAGCGTGGCTATCAAGCAAGTTTTATCGGAATTACAGAGTATTTCTTCACTGAAAGAAGAGCAAAACACTGCTCTGGAGGCTTTTCTCAGAGGAAAAGGTGTTTTTGCTCTTCTCCTGACTGGTTTCGGCAAGAGTTTGATCTTGTGGTTGTGTTTTCGTTGTCGCTCTGTTAGTACGTCATATGCTTCGTTGATCTGATTGGTTTATTTTGCCCGTCTATATAGGCCAATCAGCTAACCAGTATTTTCGCCCCTTCCCAAAATTACTTCAACGGAAGGTTTCCAAATGGATATCGCGAGGACAAATCCACAAACTCCATCTGGCGGAGTCAGGTTAAATACAAATAGGAGAGATGAATAAAACATAATAATGTTTTGTGCATTATTTATCAGGAACCATTTACCTTTGGATTAATACATTATTTAAGTTCTTTGAGTGGGGTAGCAGCTGACATGAAACTTGATCTAGCTATATAAACACAGCACAGTCTGCCATGCGACCTGTTATGTCTTTTACTCAGCAGTAAGCTTACATGATGTAGTCAAAATCACCAAAAGGCATGGTGTCCTAACTGAAACATATGTCCCTAAATATGAATTTTTCAAACTCTGCTGCTGCCTTTGGAAGGTTTCAGGTTTTCTGCGAGTTAGTAGCATTGCAGCAGGCCTACGCATCAAGGGTTATTTTGCTTCACGTGAAAACTTTCCTCCTTTCAAGCATCTGAAAGTTCCTGAAACTTAAATTGAAATGTTGCTAACAGTCTGTTTTGCAGCAATTGGAGTCCTGAATGTCAGCCACAGGTCCAGTTAACTTCTGGTCATTTTCGCATCTGGTTTGGGACATGAAAACCGTATTTTAAATACGGTATTAACTTATTTTACACTATTCTTTTACTACTTTAAGTCTCTCCTGACTAAAAATTAGGTCTTAATATTTCCACAAGTCCCTCACCTGCAAGTCTGAGTCCACTGCTGTCCCTGAATGGGTTTAGCATTTTTGGAGGGGAAGCGCAGGTGTTATGGGGAGAGGTTGAGGGGGGGTGATGGGGAGAAAGCTTAGAGCAACAGATTTTTTTTCTGAGTTTTTTGTCGGGGTTTTGTGGGCCGGTGAGCATGGGGGAGAACTTTTTTTATTTTCTTTCTGAGAGCTGCATGAATGGGGTTTTAATCAGATATACACAGCACCAAAGCAAAAATACGTGTATAAAACTATTGGTGGGGACATGTCCCCTACAGTCAAGATTGATTGGGGACATGTCCACACCAATCACTAAGGAAGTTACGCCTATGTTATAAACACTTATAAAGTGTTATTTAAAGTGTCATGTCCAGTCGCTTTTTCAGGAAGAATCTGGCACAGAAAGCTTAGAGGTGTAAGCATAGAGCTTTCCATTACACAGGAAAAAATAATAAAATGTTTGCTGCTAGTAGTATTACACTATATACGCTGTTTAAAGGCTTCAATTTGATGACTTCAAACTAACTTAAAAGAAAGTAAATAAATAAACTATCATCTTAAAAAATTCTCTGGAGTGGAGGGAATGACCAAATTACAAATCTTGAATTTAACTGTTAATTATTTATTGAAATTAAAAAAAACTCCACTGTAGCTATAATTGTACTCTACACACCTTATAAATCCCAAATTGCACACAAAGCTCCAACCATAAACAATTTCACTCCAGGTAACACAGTCTGTAAAATAAGATGGCATTAATAAAAAGTATATGGGATCCTTAACTTCAGAATACAGGATGCTTTCTACTTCATCCCCACCTTTACTGGCCATCATAGAGCCTGAGATGTGCTGCTTCAAATAAAAAAAGACTAATAAAAAAGTAACTTCAATGAACATGCCTACTGTGAGCACATAGTGTTCTTTGTGGTTTTTATAGTAAAGAAAATATCAAGTCCTACCACATTTTTGTAATTCCTCTGGTGGATTTCACTCTGTCATTTTTCTGCACACAGTTCTTTGTTGAATTTTTCAAGCTTTCCAACATAAATGTTATTTGTTGCTGTGAAAAAAAAAAAAAAAAAACTAGTGCTTTTGAGTCCTACCTGGTTTGTAGTAGACCCTTTTGATTTATAAAAAAGTATTGATAAGGATATTGATAAAATGCCATATATAAATAGAATTATTAATAGCAGTATTATTGATGAATTCTTAAAGATAACCCTCCCTAGTTACAAAGGAATAAAAGCAACTTTTTGAGGAGGGGTAGAGTAATGAGTCAAATTATTCTACATATTTTGTTGTGAAATGTATAATAACGCAACCTAAAATATTAAATAATTACAGAGAAAAAAATAAAATATTGTCATGATTTTATCCAAAGATCTGACCCACATGCAGGAAACCAAACAGAGAGACCAGGGGAAGGTTTAACAGGTTTATTGAGAACTGGTAGAGATGGGTCCAGTGCTGCTCTGAACACTGGCGAACCGGGACTGAAAAGTGAAGGGGAAGTTCCTGTGGTTAGTTCAGGCTCAGTGGGAAATTTAAGCTTCGATTGCAAAAGGGAATAAAGTCAACCAGACTTTCTAGTAAAGGTGTCTTTCTCTGAATCCAGTCGGTGTGGGTTGTTCCAGTAATTGACTTGCTCGTTGGAGGGCGGACAGGGTTGACCCAGGTTGAGGTGTTTCCTTGAGGAACGGAGGAGCTGACAGCCACTTAGATTTCCTATGGTACTTGAACGGTTTCTAGTGGAGATGAATCCCCTGCTCAGAGAGAAGCACAAATAATCCTTTGGGTAAAATGAGATCCAAACCTCCAGTTTGAATCCCCAGCTTAGTTTGAAGCTCAAACAATCCTTCCAGGGGGAGAAGGTCCAAAACATCTAGTTTGCAGAATGACTTCCTGCCGAGAGGCAAAGACAAAAACAACAAGGTTAAAACTCAGGTTGACAAAAACTCAGTTTTAATCAGCAAAACTCAGCTTGGCTAGAGTACCAAGGTAGTGGCATTCAGCAGCTTAAGAGTCCTCCGGTAATGAGGCAACCATCTGCAAGTGTGTGAGGAGGCCAACCAGAACCAGGTGCCACCTGGTGGTGGAGGGAAAACACACAAAAACACAACCCACAAAGACTGAATTCCTAACAAATATTGTGATTGCTTCACTTGTAATTTGGAATGGAACCCCTATCTGCTACAAATGATTGAATCTGAAATATACAGTGATAAAAGATCTATGAATGGATGCTGATAAAAGTTTATCTTCATTAAACCTTGTTTTTTTAGATGATGCAGCTTTTCCAAAAATCTACTGGGGTGGCCTCACTGTTAACTTCTTGTCATGTTGGGTCTAAGGAGCTAAACCTAAATGCATAACATCACGGAGACAGAGTAAAAGTTCAAAACTGTTTATTGAAAAAGAAGCAGGACAGTCTTGTCATAGCTTGGAACTGATCTGTACCTGATGGTGGTCAGACTGAACGGTGAGGGAGGGAACCAGGTGGACTGAGGGTTCAGCAGAGAGCCCAGCAGCGGCAGAGCTTGGCTTCAGACTGAAGTGAGGTTCAGACCTTGAGTTCTCTCTCCCTTGAGAGCAGTAAGCAGACAAGATTCAGACAGTAGATCTCAGGGTTGCCTTCTCAAGAGAGCAGGCAGGCAGGTTTTCAGACAGTGAGCTCCTCCAGAGCCCCAGGTGTTTGGGTCGTGGTCTTCCTAAGAAGCAGAGAAGACAAGGACTGGTTAGGATCAGCTTACCTCTTAGAGTAGTCAGAGATACAGGACATGCAGGCAGCCTTCTTGCTCAGGCTTGCTAACCATAAGTGGTCTAACACTCTGGCACTGAAGGGAAGTTCAGCCGCTGCTCATAAGCTGGTCTCCTGATGAGATGATGAGCCTAGGTGTGAAAGGTGGCTTCAGCTCAGATGCTGGGGCTTCCCCCTGCTGGAGAAAGGTGGCAGATCTCCAGATCCCAACACTTCTGCTTCACAAACAGGAAGGCAGCGTAACTAAAGGTTAGTTTGACATCTCTATTCAGTTCTGTTTATTTATTTTTATTCAAAAATCTTTGTTTTTCAATGTATGAGGTGGTATTATTAGTTCCTGATTTATTATATTTTATTAAAATGTGTACTTAATACAGCAGGGAGAATGAATGAGTAAAATACAATTTTGTTTTTGTTTATATATATATATATATATATACATCCTTTATTATTATCCCTCTCACTGGCAGTGCTCCATGTTTATAAAATCGGCTTATTAGATCAGAAGTGACTGCCGTGGTGTGTGGACATCGGTACATTAAGTTTAATGGTGTCACGTAATTTAGCAGGGTCAACCCTCCGATCCGAGTGAGGCATGCGCGCATGTTTGCATAGAGATCATAGGGACATATGCCTACTAACATTTTGGACCGACCTACTTGTCCCTACCAATAATTTGATGTGGACAACATGTTTATAATATCCAATACAGCGTTGTTACAGCAGTCCCTTCTTTTCCTCTCTCAGCTCCTCTGCTCAGCTCCTCCCCTTTACTCCAGTGCTAATGATTAATCAATTACTAAATTAGTTCACAATTATTTAAATACTCGAATTAATATGATTAATTGTTTCAGCCCAAGATAAAATACATGAAATGGGCTTCACAGAGTAACTACAGTCCAGATATACAACTTGTATAGTGAAGTTAATATTTTAAATGCTCAGTGTCAGTTCCTCCTATAGCTCCACTGCTCTCATGTAAATACAATACATTTATTTGCTCCCTGTTACAGAGAGAGCATATTAGATAGAAAATAAATAAGAGTGCCCAGAAGATTACCTCTGCACAACTCTATATCTTCAAAAGAAAACATTACACAGGATAAATCCACATAGCACAGACATATTTAGGACTATATTTGGTTTAATAGGCACGTAAGTCGCAGGTAAGTTTAAATGCAAACATTTCTCAAAGTGGGAAAAAAGTCCCAAAGTCCACATTCATCACTGCAGAGCCAGTGCGTGATGCTTCAAACATTGATAAACAGCATCTAGTGTGTGTAGTGCTTATAAGATTTGTATTAATGTAGAAATTATTCATTTCTCTTTAAACAAAATGCACCCCTGATGCTCACATTAAGCATAAAAACTTGCATGCATATATTTTTGCATAGGACCAATGACATCAGACCAATGAAACTGAAGACCAATAGTGTCCCTACCAAATCTGAAATCAAACCTACGCCCTTGGGGTGAGGTAATTAGTAATTTGCAATTTAGTGGAAACTTACGGACATGGACCAGTTAGCACAACCAATGCACTTGCCTTAACTGAAATCTTTCTCAAAAAGGAAACTTTTAGGCCTGTTTTTGGAAAGTTGATAACTTAAACCTGGTACCTGGTTCCAGATAAGAGGAGCATGATGAATATAAAATCCACCGCCAATTCATTTTAAGTAGCCTGCAGGGATCAATGAGTTTGGCAGAAATGGAAATAGGAGCTCCTTTAAACACTCAGTCATTTACGGGCTCCTTCAGCTTGTCTATCAGGCAATACAGACTGATTAAAAGGAACTTTAGATAGGTTACGGCATCTTGTGAGGATACAAAGAACAAACCTTTTAAACCTTTGTTCCCGGAAGGCAGCCATTTGAGGATTAGAGGCATATACTGCGGGATCTTGATAATACTTTACATTTAGAGCTTGTTTTATTTCATTACAAAAAGGTCATTTACATAAGCCGTCTTTGGCTATATGAACTAAAACGAAAAAAACTTTTCTTTTAGATGCTATAAACCATTTAACTTCCTGCTGAGTTTACATGTAGGGATTTCAGAATATAAAAGCAGCATAGGGGGTGAAGGGCATCAAAACTGTTAAAAATAAATTAGTGTGGAAAATAGATATGATTTGTGCTTCAGGATTCTTGATAGACAAGCAGGACAGACAAGCCTATGATTTCTGTTCTTGGAAAATTTGTGTTTCTTTTTCTGTGCCCTTAAATCTGGTATTTGCTTTTTTGTACAATTTAATCAGTTACTCTCTTGCTTCTTCATTATGTATTCTCTTGTTTTCACACTTGACATGCTGCAACTTCCCCTTTTCTTTTTCTCATTTTCTGCACCTTAAAAAGTTTCAACATTCACTGCCTCCATCATTTCTGCAGGGCAATGTCTGATCACACACTTCTTCCCACTCTCTTCCTGTTTACTTCCGCAGTGATGGACGGACGGAGGTTTCCATGGATCGAAACCAGCTCTCTATAAGTCTTCTCTGTGTCCCACTTCACAGCAGCACAGGAAGTTAGTGTTCTTTGATTTTTCAACTTCTCTTCCAATTTCTCTCAGTCTAAGCACATATTTGGGGGATTGTGCAAGTGAAGAAGCAGTCCGTAGGTATGAAGGAATGTCCTTCAACTTCAGTCTGTCTTTGATGTCTTGATCTCCAGCTGCTCTTCTGCTTAGCTTTTCCGTCTTATCAAAAACTTAACAAATGAAGAGAGGGAAGATATCTAAAAAGACACATACCTCACTTTGTGTTTTATGTGACTTTTTTCCTCCAGTTCAGTGAACCAGGCTGACGTTTGAGATAGAAAAGGGTGATTTTCTTAACTCCCTGACCTTCAGGGTATAAGACAAATTTAGAAACTGAGAAGGCTTAAATATAAGGTTTAAGAAATTTTAATTTACTTATTTACATAAATAGCTAGTAATCTAATCACATGAAGTCCGTGTATCTTTTGGGAAATTTACTTTCTTTTTAGAAACGGATATTACAGAAAAAAAGAATAGAAATATAATTTACAACGTTTTTATTTTTCTGTCAACAATAATAGTAAAAATGTCAAAATTCTTCCTGTTAAAAGGGAGTTTTTCCTCTCCACTGTCGCTACAAGCATGCTTAGTGTGAGGGATTGCAAGACTCGATGTAATCACCTGGTTTTCCTTAGATAGAAAACTTTGAATCAATTTGACTTGATGATCTGGTTGAACTGTAAAGTGCCTTGAGATGACGTGATGTGAACTGGTGCTATATAATAAAATAAATTGAATAAAATTGACTTATAAGTACGGTTGTGTTTCAGATTTTTCTACAGAAATGTTTAATATGGATGTTTTTAAACCATGATCCTGTGACTCTTTTTTTCCTCCTTGCACATGTCCCCGACACGCCAACTCCTAATCTGTTAAACCTCTCGGTTCTAACTGATGCAAAGGTGCGTACTCGCTACCTTTGACATTGAGATTGATGAAAGCTAAAGTGCCATTAAATTTGAAGAGTATGTGGGAAGTTATTCACATTATGTAAGGACAGGATGGACAGAAAAACACCTGCAATGCATTTGACCTTTGCATATCGCAATCAGATTTTTTTCAACCAAAGGGTTCATATGCATCCATGAGCTGAATGCATAAGTAATAAGAATCAGGAAATTACCAAGTACGATTTTACAAAGTTTTTGTTAGGGCATAAAAAGCATTATCCAAATATAAACTATTAAGAAAATAAAAAAAATAGAATATAAACATATCAAAATGCAGTATTTTCTTAAGAATAAAAACATTAGCACCATCTGCCAGTGCTAAAGGTGTCAGGACTCCTGTCTGTGTGTTTTGTGTTCTGTGTTTGTCTTCCTTCATCCACCAGGAGGCGCCTTCGGTTCTCCTCACACACCTGCTGATGGTTTCCTCGTTAACGGAGTGTTCTTAAGCTGCTGACAGCCACTACCTCGACGCCAGAGTGTTTCCAGTTTTGGGAAGTCATCCTGCAAACTGGATTTTTCGGACCTTCTCTCCCTGGAAGGATCAACTTAGCCTCAGACTAAGCTGGGGTTCAAACAGGAGGTTTGAATCCACTTTCCCCAAGCGATCGCTTGAGCTTCACACTGAGTAGGGATTCATCTTCTTTCACGCACCCGCTCAAGTACCCCCTGCAGAGAAAAATCTGAGTGGTGTCAGCTTTCCTGCTCACCTACAAACAACCGCATTCTGGTGATAAACCCTTGTCCACCCTCCACCCAATCAGACACAAACACTGAACTACAGTATACAGACTGGAGTCAAAGATTCAACAACTTCTCCATTAACGCGGAGTCAGCAACCAGATCTTCTTCTTCAAGTTCACAAATCAAATTTCCCACTGAGCCTGAACTAATTGCTGTGTCTTCCCCTCACTTTTCAGTTCTGGTTGAGCAGTGTTCAGAGCAACACTTCTCTGCATTATCTCTTTAATAAAAGACCTGTTAAACCTTTTCTCCTGGTCTCCCTGTTTGGTCTTCTGCATTTGGGTCTGAACTTTAGTAAAATCAAGACAAAAGGGAACCAATCAAATATTCACAGTCGTGAGATATTTTACATATGCCGGTTTGAACGGGAAAGGAAGTCCAGGCTAAGCGTAATACATAGAGTGGTGGATGCTGATTGGATGAGGCAACCAGGGCCCGGGCTGAGTGTGTGTTTAGCCATGGTCGTATCATCATGAGACCCCATCGGTCACAACTCAGTGCAAAGGTTTCAACCAATTTAAATTTTTGGAAGTGTAATGACAATTTGTAATGGCTCCCAAAAATATATTCTGATGCTTTTGTAGGCACAGATTTTTCCCTATCTCTCTCTCTCTCACACACACACACAGACACTTTTCCCCAACTCTTAACTCACATCCTTCTCTCTCTCCCTCTCTCTTTCCTTTCCCACTCACTCTTGTTGAATTAAGTGCTTTCCAACTGTTTTTTCATACACACTATGAAATTGTTTCCTTTGATACCTGACCACAAAAAGGAGAAATTTAGTATTTTAATATGTATGAACATTCAGTTCCAGTGCCTCACTGACTTGTTAGATTAAGCACATTCTAACTTATACTGTTTTTTTTTCAACACACAGTAATATGATTGTTGAATATATTTTTACAAATGAAAAGCTGTTTGATTTTAAAATTGATTCATGTTGATCTAATTCATTACCTTATCAGCTGACATTAACAAAAAATATTGACTGAAAATGGGTTTAGTACGGAGCCCCTCTGATGACATGGTCAAAAAAATGTTTAATTGTTGCCACGAAGTAGTATTTCGTACGCACGAATAAGTTTACGCAATGCCATCAGTTTATCGCGGGCATCTAAATACTACTTCGCGGCTAATGCTATCGGTGCTTCTAATGTGCGCATCTAAATACCTTCCTACACACATCACAACCGCCCCTGTTTTCAGGCTTATGTTAACTGTAATGACTTATCTTGACAGGCTGCTATGTAAACGGGCCTTTAGTCCTTCGCTTAGCTATGCTATGGTTGTTTACACTACGCCTTTTCCACCTAAAATGGCGCGCCTTTAAGCAACAAATGTCACGCGACTGGCGGAGACCATTGGTATGCAAAATCGAAAGCGTCATAGACCTTAGAGAAGGCACGCCGATTTGCTTACCCAGTTGTCCAGGAATGATATTAATATTATTAATAAGTATTTCGTGCGCACGTTAAACTTATTGCGTGGCCACGAAGTAGTATTTCGTGCGCACGTTATACTTATTGCGTGGCCACAAAATACTAGCCTGACGTAGTCCGACTCAATTCTAGTCAGAATATGAGTCTGATACTGCTCCATAGAGCTGTGATTATGGGGCGTGTTTCGAACGGACCAGGAAAAAAAATGCCTCTGCACTCAATTGGATAGGCCTACAACCAATAAGAGCAACGGAGTGCGTGACGTATCTTAAGCGAGGCATAGTTGTTGTCAACAAAAATCAAAGCGTGCAGTTTCACGCCTAGAATAAGAAGATGAGCCTTGATCGCGTTTCTCTGTTCCTCTTTTAAAATTAATTTGCTGTCGATATCTTCTAGAACAGACCTAATAGCAGAATCTACTCACCCAAACTCTCCGGCGGCAGCCATTATTGTTGTCACCCAAGCGCGCTTTGGTCACGTGGTTGATTACGTTACTCTTGATCATCTGTCCATCATCGTATAAAGCCCGCCCTGACAATTTGATTGGATCGCCTGACAGTGGGCTTTAATACTCGCGCTACTATGGAGCAGAGCCAGACCGAACTTCCCCGAACTCAAACCTTGTGGGCGGGACTAAGTTCGGACTGGCACCCAGGCTAACAAAATACTACTTCGTGGCCACAATTAAAACATTTTTTTGACCATGTCATCAGAGGGGTTCCGTAGTTTAGTGAAAAACAGACATTTGAAAAAAAAAATAACTTGACCTGACTTGCTTGTGCCTCCTTACAGATGACTTTGGGCTTGCGGGGCAGGTGTGCTGATATTGGTATAAAGTAGTTGGTTTGCTCGAGCTGCTGATTTTACGCACCTGTGGCAGCAAGGGAGTGGGACAAACAAAAGCCCTTGGGATGTGGGTATTATTTGACAGTCTATTTTTAGGTATGTGGCTCATGTGATTTCTAGCGTTAAGACTAAGGCATTGGGTTATTTTTAATAAAATACAACTGTGATCCCAAACTGCTGAAGAAGCATTTTCAGAACATGTTCTGTCACAGCCTGTTAGACAAAATCATTTCTATGTCTCCCAAGTTACACTTTCCCCATTCATTTATACTCCATGCTGCTAGAACAGAAGAGCAGCTGAAGAATGAACACAAAATAAGAAACATTTTCTTAAATGCAAATGTCTCTGGTGTCTTTCTTTGCTTATTAGCAGAGCTTTTCCGGATTGCTAAAAATAGCTTTATTGTAACAGCTGTCCTAAGTCACAGTTCACTTGGCTTCACTGCTGCAGCAAGGAGTTTCTCTAGAACATCACAAAGCAGCATAGTAGTAGTGCAGTTAACCTATTGAAATTTGAAACATAAAACATAAAGCTACATTGTATAGAGTGATGAATTTTGGTTGATGTGTAAACTAGAAATTACTTTGTAAATAGAGCTTTTAAGGCTTCTCTAAAAGACAGTAGTGTGTAGCGTTAAACAGTTATGGGGGAGTTCAGATATGAGAAAACAGTAAGGTTGGTTGACAAAACTGTTTGGATGAATGTACAAAACATATGAGAAGCGGGGAGTGGCGGCCTAGTGGTCAGGGGCATAGAGCTCAGAGTTTGAAAGCCACTCCCACAGACTGTCACTCTGGGTCTCTGAGCAAGACCCTCAACTCCCCGATTGCTCCCCGAGCGAGAGCGAGGTGATGGGTTAAATGCAGAGGTACATTTGTAGCAGCTGGCTACCTCAAGTGGTAGGTCACCCATCCTTCAATCAAGAAGCCTGGGTTTGTTTCCCAGCTGTGGAGAATGAGCTGCCAGTGTGGGTCATAAGGCAGGACCCTTCACACTAATGCCTGCTTTGGGATGTCATGGCCTAGTGGTTGGGGCATTGCGCTTGAAAGCCCGAGATTCAGAGTTCAAGCCCCACTCCCATGAACTGCCACTCTGGGTACCTGATCAAGACCATTAACCCTGACACAATGGTACCCCACTGCTCCCCAAGGGGATGAGTTAAATACAGAGAGTTAATTTCAATACTCTTGTGACAGTATAACGATAATAATCCGCTGGAAAAATATATATATATGAGAAGGGAATGAAAAAGTCAACATGACCATGACTAAGTACATTTCACCACAAACATACTTTTTCATTTAATTTCATAAATCTGTTGAATTTTGTCCAGCGTATGACTGAATTAATTGTCAGTGCTCAATTTATGACGTCAACAGTTACAGCCAGATACTCTGTTCTGGATCTAAGGCCGTTTCTCAATATGCGTTCTTGAGCGTTCTCGTGTGCTCGTGACACATCATCAGCCTCAGCCCGAACATTGTTCCAATTGCCAAGAATGGCAGACCGTGAAGGCACCAAATCCCCGGATGTTGTTCTCGCCCGCCCTCTTTATCAAGTATGCATCAGAGCAGACTTGTCCATTCTTGTGATTGACAGCTGTCCCAGCATGCACTGCGGCAGCAGCAGCTTTCAATGAAGCGCTCCATTGAAAGTTAAAAGTTCTCTTTCTGTTGCTGTTGTTCAATTAAAGTATGTTTTAAGAAAATTTTTGGTGAGAAGATTATACTTTAAAACGTCACTATAAGGTCCATTTACCGATTTAATGTGTAATAAAAAAATAATTCGAAGTTGAAAGGACTGCAGCAACCAGTGGGCCTCTTAAACTAGCGGCAGCCAGGGGCTAAGTTAGCCCGTCGGCATAGCCGACTGCTGAAAGACTGCTGGCAAAATGTTCATTTGATTTGTGTTTATCTGACTGTGTTCATTAATATTCCCCCACTAAATGAAAAAAAATTTTATTATTACATATAGTCTATTAATAACAGGAGGTGAAATGCAGCTCTAGACGAGCTGAGCGTGTGGTGATGTCGAGTACGCTTCTGTTCCAATTGACCCAGATTTATGCTGAATGCTCGCGTTCTCGCCAAGTTCATATTTTTCCTGTGTTCTTTCCAAGACCGGACGAGAACGTGAGTACGGACTCGCGTTCTCGTGAATTGAGAAACAGCCTAAGTCTAAGTATGTTAACTTCTTTATGACGCAAACTTTTGTGAAAGGGCCTTCCTGCCTTAACTTCCCATTAGACTCTGAGTGTGGGAGATTAGATAGAGCTGCCATAAACACATTCATGTACAATTTTTTACTGTGGTCCCTATGCTGAGCTACACAGCAGAGGGACTCTCAAACCAATCCCTTGAGGGTCAGTGCCCTGCTTCTTTTAGCTGCATCCCTTGTCCGACACACCTGAAAAAACAAGCTAAATTATCATGTTAGCATCATTCAGGCTCTGCTAATTGGAGTCAGTTTGCAGGACATCTGTTGGTTTTCAAACTTACAGCGATCAATCAATTTTGATACCAGTTGGATATTGACCAATTAGAACAACCCAAAATGCATGTGTTTAGGCAAAGGTTTTACTAATTGTCTTTTTATCTTAACAAAGACAGCAAACACCACAAAAAGGTAATCTGATGAGCTGCTGCTTAATAACAAGCTTATTCAACAGTTTTGTTTCAGACACCTTCTCTGTCAGCTTATTCTTGCTTATTTTAAATGAAATCCACTAATGAGTTCTTTTGTATTTTTTCTCAAGGCACCCACCTCATGGACTCCTGTTATTGTCTCAAAGTCACATCATATCCTCAACTGATGCTGTGTTCAAGTTTTGCACTCCTTAAGGCTTTCTGCACTGATTCTCTACACAGGCTGGCACCCAAACAATCAATCAAGCCAGAGATGGATGGATTGTCGGTAGAACAGTCCCAGTCTCATTTCTAATGCTCTCCAGACCACTGGACCTCTTTCGCTCCTGTTCTGATTTTATTAAATTAATCCCATGATTAGGATTCCCTCTTGAGTTATTCTTTTTGTAAAAAAACATCTGTTCTACACATGATGAAGATATGAAGGAAGCAATATTTCTGCCGAGGCCGACTGTGGGTTCAAGGAGACAGAAAGAGACATACAGAAAGAAGCAGAGATACAAAGGGTAACTTTCCACCAGCTTCCAAAGCCCTGTCCAGGAAACACACAGCCAGGCAGATGAGCTCCGAGCCAGCTCCCATGTCAGAGGATGAAGAGCATCGTAATTGAAGTCAAAAGCAGGGACCACACTGAAAAATCGTTCATCACAGCAGAGCCACAAAAAAAAGAAGCTACAGCTGATATTTCTCTCAGGATGGAGTCACAGCCAAGCAAGGGAACAGACCACATGAAGCTACTGAGAAAAAGCAGAGAGCAGAGCGTTAAGAACTGAACTAACTAACCAATGCAGAATGTGGTGAAGCAGAATGATTAAAAGAGGTCCCTACATCATGTCCAGCACATAGATCAATGGTTGTGATCTATGAGCTGTGATTAATTGTGATGGTAACAAAGACCAGCAGTATGCAGTTTATGACCTTAGAAATCACTAAAAATTCTTTATTTAACCTCTTATTTATTAGAAAACAATAATTCCTGTTAAGGTATAAACTTCCCCTAAAATGACCAACAAAGGTCCGAAGTTCCATTTCTTGGGGTAACTTCAAAGACACACCAGTTTGGATAGATAACCTCAAATCTCAACTCATTACCTCTTATCTCCAACCCCTTTTTCATGGTTAAGCAGCAAAGCTTCTGAAAAGCATCTGAGAAAAGGAATCATTATTTTAACAATTAGATTTATTGATGCCAACAGCTGTGGCTGCACACATCTATTTGCTGTTTTTATTCAGTCAATTTTGGACTTAATTAGTGAACAGTATTGTGATAACCACATGGTGTCTAAGGTGTCCTTATCTGTTTGTTAGTTTTTGTACATGAAAGTGAAGACGTTCTCCTTTAGCTAATAAACAAAATCAGGAAAAACACACATTATAAGACTAAAAAGCAGAGGAGTAGGCTATGAGGTTTGAAAAACATTTGAATGCATCTGACTGAAGTTGTCCTTTGCACGCACATCCATCCATCTCTCTATCCAGCCAGCTAATTAGTAATAAAGAAGGACTAAGATATACACTATATTGCCAAAAGTATTTGCTCACCTGCCTTGACTCACATATGAGCTTAAGTGACATCCGTTCCTAATCCATAGGGTTCAACACACTCCTAAACCTTGTGGACAGCTTCAACTCTTCTGGGAAGGCTGTCCACAAGGTTTAGGAGTGTGTTTATGGGAATTTTGACCATTCTTCCAGAAAGCATTTGTGAGGTCGCACACTGATGTTGGGCGAGAAGGCCTGGCTCTCAGAATTTCAACTCCCTCCAAAGATTTCTATGGGGTTGAGGTCAGGACTCTGTGGGAGCCAAGGATTCATCCACCCAGACTCTGTCATCCATGTCTTTATGGACGTACACTTTGTGCACTGGTGCACAGTCATGTTAAGGAAAGAGGAAGGGGCCAGCTCCAAACTGTTCCCACAAGTTGGGAGCATGGAATTGTCCAAATACTCTTGGGTATTGCTGCGAAGCATTTCAGAGTTCATTTCACTTGAGCTGAGGGCCAGTGAAGCCAGCTCCCACGAAGAAGCAACCCCACACGCTTGATCCCCCCTCCACCACCAAGAAACTTTACAGCACAGTGCAGTCTGAATAAGTACCGTTCTCCTGGCAACAGCCAAAGCCAGAAATCCATCAGATGCCCCGGGTGGAGAAGCGGTCGTCACTCCAGCAGCCTTTGTCTCCTGCTCCTGGGAATCCAGTGGCGTGCTTTACACCTGCATCCGAAGGCGCACTTACGCGGTGATGTATGGCGGATGCAGCTGGCTGGGCTCATGGAAACCCATTCCATGAAACCTCGCACTGTTCTTAGCGAGCTAATCTGAAGGCCACATGAAGTTTGGGGTCTGTAGTGATTGACTCTGCAGAAAGTTGGCGACCTCTTCGCACTATGCGCGTCAGCGGATGCTGACTTACGCTCCGTCAATTTCACGTGGCCTACCGCGCCGTTGGCTGAGTTGCTGTCGTTCCCAAACACTTTCCATTTTCTTATATTACAGCTGACAGTTGACTTTGGAATATTTAGGGCCGAGGAAATTTCACGACTGGATTTGTGCACAGGTGGCATCCTATCACAGTTCCGCGCTGGAATTCAGCTCCTGAGAGCGGCCCATTCTTTCACAAATGTTGTAAAACGTGCATGCCTAGGTGCTTGAATTTATACACCTGTGGCCCATGGAAGTGATTGGAACACCTGATTTAATGATGAGCAGATGAGCGACAGGTGGTAGCAATCAGCTCCGGCTCCAAAAGATCTAGTACGCCCTCTGGTGGAGAAAGTGGACAGACCTCCAGATCCCAACAAAGACCTCTGCAAGATATTTTTAACACAGCAACTTACAGTATGCACAAATATTTTGATATGAACAGCAACAAAAAAAGTGGGAAAAAAGGATCTTTATGACATTTTAACAAAGAGTTCTGAGTAAACATTAAGATTACAGGAAGTGACAACATAGTTAAATGTGATTGTGTTTTGAAATATTTTTATCTTTAGTTAAATTAATTAACATAATTAACAATAGTTTTCTTACTGCTGTTTATTTGTATTTCATTTGTTTAATTAACTACAAGTTTATAAGTAATTTTCGTGTTTACATCCAAGTATCTAAGATATTTTCATTTTGTTTTACTCTACAAGGCTTTCATGTCTCACTGCAATTTACATTTCAAAAGATGGTGCGCTGTGAAACTACCTGACAACATGCCGCACAGCTGGGGACAGCAGAACCGAGAGCAAAGAGCAAAGACTTTAAACAGCAGATCAAAGAGGAACACCCTGCACACAAGAAGGTCTGACAACAACTCTAAGCTTCCCTCTGACAACTGGGGCAAATCTCTTCAGGGGCTCTAAATCACGTTGGAAATTCTGTCCTTGTTTAGACATTTTGATTAGATGGTTTGTACAGGAAGAAATCTGTTCAATTCTTAGCACTGACTTGATCGTAACATTTTTTAGCTGTGTCATATGTCGTGAATTTGAGTAGTGACATGAAATAAAAAAATTTATGTTTTTAGACTAATACCCCCCCATTGTGACTCCCATTGACTTTCATTGATTTTCAGTCATTCTTAACCCTTTCTATGCCCCTAACCCTAAAACCAACCCTAACCTATCCATTAACATGCATACCTACCCTAACTCTCTCTCTCTCTCTCTCTCTCTATATATATCTATATATATATATATATATATATATATATATATATATATATATATATATATATATATATATTAGGATGGAACGGTTTATGAAAATCGCCGGAATCGCTCGGTTCGACTGTCTCGGGTTCGTTGATTCGCGTGGTGTTTCTGCTTCGCGGTTCATGCGCGCTGCCTCTTTTCTCATTGGCTTAAGCCGCTATACACTCCAGAGCAGAAGGTGGCGGTACTGCGACTCAAAGCCAACTACCATTAGTAAACAAGAAGAAGAAGAAGCAAAGTAGCGTAGCCCGGGTGTAGCAGAAAAAATCAGTTGTTGTGGAGAATTGTGTGGGTATGGTGAGTGGAAAAGAACAGGAGTTGAAGACGCGCCAGCAGCACTTTATAGGTCTGCTGTATGGGACCACTTTTGCATTTAGAGTGACCTACGATGACGGGCGGAAAGAAAGTTGTGGATAAAAGTGCAACAGTGTGCAAGCATTGTGCAACATGTTTTGTTTATGCTAACAGCAAATATCACCAACATGTCATGCTAAAAATCTACATATACCGAACTCAAAACCGTGACCACGTAAACAGTGAACCCCAAACTCCAACCGCGGATTTTGTGAACCATTCTACACCTAATATATATATATATATATATATATATATATATATATATATATATATATATATATATGCCTATCATTGCCTACCTCATACAATGATGACCGACAAAGAAATAACTGACCTGCTGGCTCAGACCCTAACCTGGCCAATCAAGGACTGCTGGGGAACCAGAGCTACTGGAAGAAGAAGGAAATGGGCGTGATGCGACAACAGGGCACTCAAGTTCACTTTGACACTCACAGTCCATGCTCACAGCGAAACATCTAGTAGTTCAATGTTACAATATGTCCTACCATTAAATGAATCCATGAAGACCAGCACAGTATTTGTTCCATTGGTTTGGCTGGTTTCATGAGAAGATTGAGGGACTGAACTCGTTTTCTCACTTAGCTAATGTATATAAACCTTTGTTGATCACTGGTAGAAGGAGGAGGGATTATTCAGTGCTTGAATGACCATTTTTGACGGTCATTCGGGATTCATAGAACCATAGTTACATACATAACTTTTGTTACTAGAACAGACACAGAATTATTAGTTCTAAATAATGGTTGGACTGTGGAGGATTTAATAAGGGATAAGGAATTATCTAAAATTGGTTTCCCAATCTCTTGCTGGTATTCACAGTTGAAGAGTTTTCAAGGACCAGTAGGTGCCAGTAGGTAGTAATCACAAACTGAAGTTTCTAAGCATAGGTTGTTTTATACAGACGGTACAAAAGACGGTATCAAAAGTAATATGAGGGAAAGTGGATTTTCAGTTTCTCCCTCCCTCTACCCACACCCTGCTGCATATTCCTGCTTGTAGCCATTCCTGCAATTGTTGCTGTCACTCACCTATCTAACTCCCACCACTCCTACCCCCCACAGTCAGATTCCATCTCCACCACTGAACTCCCTTTTCTCATGTAAATTCCTCAGTAGCACTTTCCACTTTCTACTTCAAGGCAGAGAATGCGCTATGCTGCGCATTGCTTGGAAGAAAAAGGAACTGTTCCAATCATTTACACGCAAGTAGAAACAGTACAAATAAAAGACTGGAATCCTGCTGTTCCTTTGTTTTCAGTTTTCATTCATCACCTACCAATCCAAGCTGCTGGACCTGGACATCATACTCACGACAAAACTCATCTTCTATTGTTTGAAAGCATTGTATACATTCTAAACTCAACCATAATCACCCACTGTAGTTCACAATTAGTGTCAAATTAAACTTTTTAAAAAAATAATTAACTTTATGTTTTGTTCAGATATTTTCAATCCATTGTAAAAAAGATTAATATATGAAAGAAGAAAGTGACAGTCAAGGGACATAAACAACAACAGGAGAACTCATGGTGACTGAGTTGGCTTTAGAATGGGTTAAACAGGCAAAGAACAGAAGATCAAAATTTGGACAGACTCAAGTAGCGCAATAAGAAGTCTTTAAGACGCTTATTCAGTCTCAAGACAATATATTATAGTGAATATAATTAATTCAGTTTTCAGGATTGGAAATTGAAAACCAGAGGTTAAGCTAATGTAGGTTCCTGCACACAAGCATTATAGACCTGAATGTAGAAAACAAACAAGTAATATATTAAGAACACGATTTATTAGAAAAAAAGCAATGAGACAATTTAGATAATGCTATATGTTTTTTACAGCATCAAGAAGACACAGCTGGAAACTTTTTCTTTTAGACAGGTATTTTCTACAAGATTACGACGACATTTCTATTGAACCTGGAAAAATAAAAAATAAATGAAAAGTAAATAACCTACTGCAAATATCAGTATTATAGTTTTAGATTTAAAGGTGTTTTCTACACTCCGGTCTAGAAGAAGACATGAAAGCACAAGAAGAAAAAGAACAAAGGAGGTGCCATTCCTGTAGCATTTCCAGCCATCCCTACTCTTACCTGACATGTTTGTTCAACACATCGCGTGTTAGTATGCTTTTCTTGCTTTATATTATATTACAGTTTATGTTTAATTTTTTTTTTCCTTTTAGACAGTGTATGCGCCAGCTTTCTGAAACAAACCGCTATAACGTTACATTTCTGCAACATGCGTCATAGCGTGCGCCTCTTCTAAACACATCATGGCCACACAGTACAATGGCTTCGTACTGTGTTGAATGGTTGCTGCTAATGCTACTCACCCTGCTGTCGGCTTACAACAGAATCTTCTTCTTCTGGAATATCTCCAGGAAAGAACAGAGCAATATCGACTACATATAGTTCATCACCTGAATTTGACTGAACCACGAAAATGGACCCTCGCAGGGCAACCATGTATAAAATATTGAGCGTATGCCCAACATTACCACATGCCAGGCTGTGCAACATTTACACTTACGAGGCCCTGGCATATTTTTTGCAGTTTTGCATATATCAGGCCGATTTATTTTTACGCTCTCCTGTTTTTTACGACAAACGTTTTGGAAAAATATTAGCGTTTCGTGTTCGTTTTGACTTCGTGTGGGATCGGGGCCTTAGCATACAGACATCCTAGTGCCTTCTCCCTGTAGGCTAATAGAAGGCATTGAGAAACTCTTTTATAAAGAATCAGCTGCAGCCTCCCATTGTCTCCCTTCTGATGTTAAGATGGCTGTGGTGGATGATCTTCCCACCATCACATCGTGTTAGTATTTTTTTCTTGCTTTATATTATATTACAGTTTATGTTTAATTTTTTTTTTCTTTTAGACAGGTATTTTCTAATGGGTGCACACTTTAGTTAATGTCTGTCTGAATGGTTTATTTAAACTTGTTCTTTTGTTTGAGGTGCTGCTGAGGCAAACCAGCTGGAAGAGGAAACCTGGAGCGTACCATTTGTTTTAAAAGACTGACGGGTGAAACTTGTTTCTAGTTGTTTTTAATTATTAGTATATGTCACTTAAATACTTATTGTTTCTGCTAAGTAAAAAGTTAGTTTTGTTTTATTTGTTTCATAGAATGGTTTAATTTTGTATTTACTGGTTCTTTTGTTATATTGTGCCTCCCTCATGTGGTAGACTTGGGTTACTCCATCCCTTTTAAGCAGTCTTTAGTTCTTTGTTTGCAGGTCAGTTTTTTGTTTGAGTTGGATCCTCAGTTGACCTCAGTTAAGTTGGGCCCAGATTTATGTTATTTTGAATTTAAGCTATTTTTTTATTGCTTTTGAGCCTTTGTTAACCATTTTGACACAATTAAATGAAAGCACTTTTTTCAAATTTTGAACACCTTTTGTCCTTATTTAGGTTCTGGTCCCTCACACTGGCACCAGTGTGTTTGGCTGCTCAGCTGCCTCTGCTTGAATTTGTGTTTTTGTGTCGTTCTTAAACTCGATTATTAGACAATCTGAGCCCCTGGTGGTATATGGTACACTCTTACAACACAATTACAGCCTATATTAATACAAAGGATGGATATCAAACTCTGCCACCCCTCCTTTCACAAATGCAGGCTTGCCTGTTCCTGGTTCCCATGTTTCCCCCTCGGGGGAAAAGCTACCGCTGCTGTAGAAGACAAAGTGGATGGTTGGTAAAATGGAAACTTTCTATGAAACATGAGTTCCTGCCACCAAAAGATATTTTCTTGAGGGGACTCGTCCATCTCCGTTTCCATGCTCCTATCAATCGCTGTCTGATGTCTGAACAAGGTAACAGCAAGGCCTGCTGGGGTCATCAGCTCTGCCCCCCTTGCATCAACAAAGAAGAAACCTCCACGACTCTCCAAAACAGACTGATAGAAGATCTGCAGCATCTGGCTGCAAACACTGAAGGACCTAAGCTTCCTCTAGAAGTCCAATCTGCTTGTTAGGATAATAACATTGAAGATGTGTGAGTTATTACACCCTGGGATGGGCTGTTTGTTGCGCATCAGAACCGACATTTTAATCTAATTAGATTAAACACACAGAGCCTATCTTTAACAGCTCTTTCCCTTCCTGTAGGCGGCCTCACAGTTGCATCCTTAGTCCAGTTTGTGTTTCAGGTGAACCACCTCTGCTTTTTCTCCCATGATGATTCAACCAGGATTCAACTTGTTCCCATTTCTTCTGAAATCTACAACTATCTCTGTTGTTTTGTTGAAAATCAGGATCAGATATTTGTTTCTACAAATATCTGATTTCCGACCAAATATCAAAACCCAAGGAGAGTAAGTCCTCTTTGCGTACATGCTTCCACCAGGAAATAATCAAATCACCAGCAGTTGTAAGCCAACTCGCTGCTTCTCTCCTGAAGCTCACTTACTACTTCAGCTAACGCTATTCCTCCTTCCTCAGTGGTGTACTGTGCCATCTAGTTTTACTCTACCCACCAATGTAGGAGTCCTGTTTCATTGAATCATCCGTTCAATTAGAAACCCTTAATCTTTCTCCTGCCTCCGTGGTTGTGTTGGAGAGACGTTAGATAAAACAGAAAAAGAATTCGACAACAATCATCTCTTGTGCACCAGATGGAAAGATTTATTAACAGCCATGCTTAATCACAAACACATCACAAGTGTTTACCATTTCACATCCAGTCAGATGTGACAAAGGACAGAACATTTTGGCAGTAAGAAATCTTCTTTCCTTGGAAGCCGTTCCCCAGTTTACCAAAACCCAGATATTTTGATTATTTGCATATTCAAACATAGCAACCAGACCTCAATTATCTCCTCACCCTGCTGCAGTTGTTGTCTTTAGATCAAAGGTTAAGGTTAATGCAAAGGGTTGATTGTTCAACATAATTGTGGCTAACTTTCTATGGACTTATTATAGCATAATTTCAGCTAACCGCTTTTGCTACAGATTCCTGCAAGGCATAAATTCAATTCAGGTTATTTCTATACCAATATTTGACAACATGTCATCTAAGAGAACTTTACAAAGAAAATTCTATCAGATCATCCAGTCAGATTAGTGAAATTAATCTGTTTATGTCAAATGGAACTTGTTGATAGCTTAGAGGCAGCAGGTTGGATACATAAATCCACGCTATGAATCTAACTAAACATTTTTTAGGCAAATCAATAAGTAACCCTAGAAATGGAAAGACCCCCGCCTTCTATGTAACTCAGCTCATTAGATTTCTTAATTC
>JAGKQL010000054.1:36296376-36334704 GCA_018398635.1 Cyprinodon brontotheroides | reverse complement strand
GGAAAATGTTGGCTAAATGTATTGTTTGATTTCAACACTCATATGAAAGTTGTATTGGAGTAATTTGGCTAAATGCATTGTTTGATTTCACTGAATGAAAGTTGTATTGGAGTAATGTTAATGGTTAAAATGTGTGCTTACGGTGTGTCGCTCTTGGATCTGCATTGAATAACGGTTAGCGTTCTGGCAAGCTGAAGAAGACAGCCGTTGCAGAGCAGACAGCGGATAGTACTGAGAGCAGCTGCTGTAACCGCTGTGCTTTGTGTTTGCAGTTGAACAAAATAAATATGCTACACCAGAAGTGACTGGCCCATCATTTCAAGCTGTGTAACATATACAAATCAAAATTTCATTCAGTACAGCTTTCAAGATATTTCCATTTCTTAAGTGCAGCGGTGATAAAATGAAAACATGGTTATCAAATGTAAACATAAGACTGAGATATGATTTAAAGTTTTTCTAACATTCAGCTTTGTTTTTGTTTTTTTCATTTTATTAAACATTCAGCAGTCTAATGGCAGTGGGGAAGAAGCTGTTTTGTAATCTGCTGGACCTGCATCGAATGCTGTGAAGCCTCTTCCCAGAGCGCAGCAGGGAGAAAAGTCCAAGGTGGGAGTGTGAGGTGTCATTGATGATGTTATGACCTAGGATTAAATGTCTTTAATGGGGGGAAGAGAAGCTCAGGTGGTCCTCTCTGCAGAACGCTCTCTATGGTGCTTCTGGAGAAGGTGGGGAGAATGGGTGGGGGCAGGTGGGCTCTCCTCATCCTCCCCAAGAAATACGATGCACTTTGGTGGCCTTTTGAGCAGTGAGGTGGTGTTTACAGTCCAGGTGAGGGTGTCTGTGATGTGCATCCCAAGGAATTTGGTGCTGCTGACCACCTCTACAGGTGTGGTTGAAAGTTTATGAAGTTCAAAATCGAATTTAAATAGTTACCAACACACAGCTTCTAAAGGGACACTGGTGGGGTGGGGTAGGGGCACCTATAAGCACCATCTTTTATTTTCAATGACATAGGTTTTCAATAAAGTAATTTTTTAAATACATAAAAATAATATGCAATATTTGGGGTTCAGATGTTGTGAGTAGTTGTTTTAGTGTTGATTTAACTCCTACAGTTTTAGAGATATCATGCTTGTATCATATGATGATTAAGATATTTTTATTAATATTTGTATTTATGCACACATTTACATTATCGTATACTTACATCTTGAGGTTGCCTTTATCTCGGGTTCCTTTTCATTTGCCAGTTTTACCGTGAAGAGCGAGATCGACAAGCGCATTGTCACAGCTGCTGCTACAATGCTATGTTCAGCCCGCACACAGTAGAAGCAGATTCATTTTTCATGCTTGCACGCATTTAGGTCCCAGGCATCTCAGGTCGCGTCTTTGACGCCTCTCCTGAAGCACGTCCAGTAAAGTGTGTCCAGATGCGTCCGATGCCTATGCTGCTCCTGTGTCGATGGCAGAGAGCAGCTTTGCTATATTTGCTGTTACAAGTGGGTAAAAAGTATTGTTAATATGTTTTTAAGTGAGAAAGTCCACCTGAACACATCGTCTGTACAGTCAGTTCATCAATATTACCATCCTGCCTTCAAAGATTATTTTGCCGTTGGACCAGCACAAACTCCCCATACAGCGGTGATGTGTTGTCACTGAAAATCCCCTTCAACAGCACCCTCTGGCTCGGTCGCCGTCCTTGGGTTTTTTTTGTTGCTCTTCGTTCCAGCTAGAAGGTGTTTTTCATATACACTCACCGACAGCCACTTTTATTAGGTACACCTGTCCAACTGCTCATTAACACTTAATTTCTAAGCAGCCAATCACATTGCAGCAACTCAGTGCATTTAGGCATGTAGGCATGGTCAAGACAATCTCCTGCGCAGTTCAAAACCGAAAGCATCAGTATGGGGAAGAAAAGGTGATTTGAGTGACTTTGAACGTGGCATGATTGTTGGTGCCAGAAGGGCTGGTCTGAGTATTTCAGAAACTGCTGGATCTACTGGGATTTTCACGCGACAACCATCTCTAGGGTTTACAGAGAATGGTCCTAAAAAGAAAAAACATCCAGTGAGCTGCAGTTCTGTGGGCGGAAAATGCCTTGTTGATGCCAGAGGTCAGAGGAGAATGGCCAGACTGGTTCTAGCTGATAGGCAAAGGCAACAGTGACTCAAATAACCACCCGCTACAACCAAGGTGGGCAGAAGAGCATCTCTGAACGCACAGTACGTCGAACTTTGAGGCAGATGGGCCACAGCAGCAGAAGACCACACCGGGTGCCACTCCTTTCAGCTAAGAACAGGAAACTGAGGCTACAATTTGCACAAGCTCTTCGAAATTGGACAATAGAAGATTGGAAAAAGAGCTGCCTGGTCTGATGAGTCTCGATTTCTGCTGCGACATCTCGGATGGTAGGGTCAGAATTTGGCGCCTACAACATGAAAGCATGGATCCATCCTGCCTTGTATCAACGGGTTCAGGCTGGTGGTGGTGGTGTCATGGTGTGGGGAATATTTTTCTTGGCACTCTTTGGGCCCCTTGGTACCAATTGAGCATCGCTGCAACGCCACAGCCTACCTGAGTATTGTTGCTGACCATGTCCATCCCTTTATGACCACAATGTACCCAACTTCTGATGGCTACTTTCAGCAGGATAATGCGCCATGTCATAAAGCTGGAATCATCTCCTTCTAGACTGGTTTCTTGAACATGACAATGAGTTTACTGTACTCAAATGGCCTCCACAGTCACCAGATCTCAATCCAATAGAGCATCTTTTGGGATGTGGTGGAACGGGGAGATTCGCATCATGGATGTGCAGCCGACAAATCTGCGGGCAACTGTGTGATGCCATCATGTCAATATGGACCAAACTCCCTGAGGAATGCTTCCAGCACCTTGTTGAATCTATGCCACCAAGAATTGAGGCAAGTTCTGAAGGCAAAAGGGGGTCCAACCTGTTACTAGCATGGGGTACCTAATAAAGTGGCCGGTGAGTGTACATAATCCATACTTCAGGCACCAGACTAATAAAAGCGGACATGTTTTGCCGCCAGGTTTCGACATTTTAAGATAAAGTAGCTGTTGATAAACTGTTTCAGAGGAGTCATCATAGCTGTCTGCATCAGCGTCTGTCTCCCTGACAGCTGATACTTGAGAAGCACGTCCAGCGCCTTAGATGCTCCAGAAGCGCGATTCACTTTTAATTCAATCCTCCAGTTTACTTATATAGCGCCAAATTTACATACACACATGTCATCTCAAGGCACTTTGCAGCAGTTCAGCCTGATCATAAGCAATCAAATTACAGTTCAAAGGATTTTTCTATCTAAGGAAAACCAGTTGGATTTAATCGACTTATTGACTCAAATTCACAATTCCCTCACACTAAGCATGTTTTGTAGTGAGCTGTGGTATTTCGGAGCAAAGATCTGCCTGGCTGTGTGTTTCCTGAAGCTCAGAGGGCCGCCTTTTACAGCTGCTTTTTGTATCTCTGCTTCACTTTTCCTGGGAACCCCAGTGCCCTCAGTTAGATGGGCAGCCTCTCACACTGTTCCTGGCCCTGCTGGAGGTTTTTCTTCCCTGTTAAAAGGGGAGTTTTTCCTCTCCCACTAAGTTGCTACAAGCGCATGCTTTTAGTGTGAGGGATTGTATTTGAGTCAATGTGGAGTCGCATTCACAATCAACTGGTTTTTCTTAGATAGAGAACTTTGGAAAGCGCCTTGAGATGGCGTGTTGTGTTCAATTTGACTGTATGATCTATGGTTTAACTGTCTATGACTAGGGAGCTGCAGATCACCAGAGTGGGCTTCTCATCAGTGGGTGTGTCACTGAGTGGGGAAAACGGGTTGGGGGTGACCAGTGGAGTGGGCAGAGATCCACAACTGCACTTTCTGCGTGCAGTTACCCAATCTCCTGGCTGCTCAGGCACTACTGGAGGACAGCTACGTGGGGGGCCTACTTTAACTCCTGGATGTTAAACAGTCTGAAGCCTGGATTCTAACTCCTGACACCCGCTGCCTCCAAAGCTATAAAAATACTCACACTTATTACACATCCCATTATCACTAAAGGGGAGGCAGGAGAGGGAATAACCTGAACATCTGACACAGAGAGCAGGAGAGAGGGAGAGGGAAGAAGGAAGAGTTGGAAAAGAAGCGAGGGGAGTGAGACTGACAATGGAGTGGATTTTTCACTCCTGTCCCCGGCCCCACTCCCACAGAAAAAATTGTGTCCACGTCCTTATCCGAGACCCAGCCAGAGTAGAAATCTAAAGCCTGTCCCGTCCCCCACTCCTGGTGAAATTACTCCCACCTCCCATCCCGGCTCCCATTCAGAATGATTCCGCTCCTGCACCATAATCCCATTCTTGCTTTAGAGCCGCTGGTGAAAACTCAGCAGCAAAACACTGTTGGGTTTTGGGTCGTAGTGTAGTTTTGACTCCTCGCATTATAGTGTAGGCTTCAAAGAAAAATCTACAAAATGGCGGGCGCCTAGTACTGTATTTTTTTTTCTTTCTGGCTTTATTATTTATTTTTTGCATCAATCCTAGTTTTTTTAGTTACTATTGGTTTGCTCCAGCTCCCTGCCTGCCCCTGTTAATGTTTGATCCTGTACCGCCCCAATCACGTTGATCGTTACTATCACTCGACTCCCACATCCCATCGGATCCCACATCGAATCCCGTGACCCGTGAAGATTCCCGAAAAATTGTCAGTCTCTACAGGGGAGGGAGAGAGAGAAGCCATAAGCGATGCTAAGCTAAGCGCTATTCCCTAGGCTAGCATACTCCCTCCCTTACTATCAGAAATAAAACCGTGGTGAAACTGCACAAGATGCTGCTCAGTAGAAAAGTGCAGCAGAAGGTGCTATGTTTTTAAAGTGGTTCTGGTCAGTTAGAGTTACTGAGATACAGAGATATCACAGAAACACACAACTTACCCCAGAGATTTGAGATAAGTCTGAACTGAAGCGACAACACTGTTCAACTCGTCAAAACAGGGAGGAAGTGAACACGATAATGCCTCACCAACAGCGAAAGCAGTAGCACCTTCTAGTGGCAGGGCAGCATTAGAGCAGCTTTTTGCTTGCTGTTCTAGGCCTGCTGCCTACCCGTGCTGCAGACTTGCCTTGATGTGCGTCAATCGTGTGACTTTGCATGTACGCTAACTGCTTCTGCTGCTTCAATGTAGTGTGCGGTCTGAACGTAACTATAATGCAGAGGCTGCATCCTCTGCTGTTGTTCAGAGAGAGCTGAGAGAAAAGCAAACCTTAGCGGTTGGTCTACATTTCTATCCTCACCTTTGGTATTGAAATCTGGACGATGACCCAAAGATCCAGATCCTGGATCCAAGCGGGTAAAATGAGCTGCCTTTCCAGGGGTGCGCACCGGGCATCTCCTTCTTAGAGAGAGAGGCAGGAGGAGCTGCAGGTCATAAGGGTGAGAGCTCAGAGTGGAGCTACTTCTCCTCCTGCTACGCATAGAGAGAGTCAAATCAGTTGAGAAGGATGATGGGCATGCTTATACTTCCTATCTTATCTTTTGTTAGTGGCACTTTAAGTTACTTCTGTATACTGTTAATAATACTCTCTCTTTCATTTCCCCCACCTCTGAGGAATTTATTAATAACTGTATCTGGACGTTATAGTTAATTAACTCTTCCAATCAAGGGAGAACAATGATGCAAAAGCTGGGCAAATGATTCTAACTGACAATTACCAGGTGTTTTAACCTGATCACTTTTGAGGCTGGATGCTTGGACCAGCTGTTGAAATCCAAGATGTCTTTACCATCAATACATTTCAGTAGCTTGGATTATAATTCAAGGTGAGTATTCAAAAGAAGGTTAATTCAGCACTTAGACACAATCGGTTGCTGTTTTTACTACAATTAATAAAGGGTGCACTTTTATTAAAGCTGAAAATGCTTATCATACTATTATTATGCTTAAAATACTACATGAGCAGTGTGAACTACTGAAATAAACCCAGGATACAGGAAATAGTCAGCAAACATGGACAGAAAACAATGAGTCCTTCTGGTAGGGCCTTTGATCATATTCAGTTCGTTAGCTCAGCTGTTATGAAACACTGAAAAAATCTGTTTAGCAGCAATGACGATATACAGATAACATAATATTCAAATCAGTCAAGTTTCTCTTAATAAATAATGAACAATCACCAAACGGCTCAATAATTTTGACATGAAAGCATTGAAATGTGTATGGAACCAAGTGTTGATGTGAGGTGGAGACGCTTCTGTTGTAATGGCACCCAATAGCATTGAAACTAACACCAGTGTTGTGCAAAATGATATACTGCAGATAATGAATAAATGATTTACGAGAACTGGAGTTAAAGTTAATTATTTAACCCATCCAAAATCGGAGGTGAAATCAATTTAGTGTTCTTAGTTGAATAATTGCAGATTTATTTTGCTTACATACCAGGGTTTGTGGTTTTCACCTCTGGAGGGTTCCTGGACCGGCTGTTAAAATCCAGGTATCCACACCAACCTAGTGACCTAGGCTAGGTTATCAGCAGAGCTATTAATTATCAATCAAATAACTATTTATCTCTGTTTATTCAAGTTACCAAAAGAGGTGGATCTGGCCTGAGTGATAAATCGTCCGCTATATGAATTACAAAACCACTACAAGTTAAGTAATGACGTCTTTATTCTAATAATTCAAGATTACAGAAATCTAACATCTATGCAAACACTACAGTCTATTAGAAAATAAACACGAGGTAGACTAGTTTAAAGATGAAAAAAAATAATAAAAAATAATAAAACCCTAAGAGCCCGTTTAACTGGCTTCTGAGATTGTCCAAGATAGGCCAGATGTTAATACATTCACTAATGTCCGTTGGAATAGCTCACAGGCGATGGAACCCGGGAGGAAGAGAAATATTTAGCTTGCTTGCTCTGACTTTTAAACCATGAGTAATGTAGGGGCATTTTCTGTTGAAGTATCAGCCTCCTAAATCAGCTGTTTGGTCCATACGTGAGCTGACTGCCCCTTTGGCCGGAAGTTCCAGAACTTTCCAGAGAATCTTCTGTTCTCTTTGTGAAAAAGAAAAGGGGGATGGTTTTAGATGGTTTTAGATGGTTCATCCAATTAATTTGGGCTCCATTGTGGCAATATATCCCAACACCAGCTTACCAACAACCACAAACATGCTAATACAAATTAGGCCAACTCTTCTGCACTAGTAGCTGCTATGGTAACCAACAAGCCAGAAATAACAATATTCTGGACCACAACAAAACTCTGGTTATAAGAATACCTTTGGGTGATAAACAAAACTGCCCTGCACAGGATGGCTGACCAACAAATGTTTGAGTGAATTATCATGCTAGTGACCTAGGTCTAACCAAGCCTAGGAATTAACAAGGGACTCACAGAAAGCACTGGGAGATATAAGAGTTGGAAGAAGATTTACACTCAATGATGTTTATGATTATTTCAGCAAAGTTTTTAAGGCTTAAGTTGTTAAGTTACAGCAGAGATCCCTAACACTCCAGCTGGTTAAACTGGTTAGTCTGCTTACATGATCAGTTATATTGAAGTAGAAGTACTTTTTCCTCAAAGGATATCAGATTTATAATGAGTGGAGCTGAATTACACGAGTCTTGAGCTTTAAAGGAAAAGTCAGCAAGGAATGATCAGTGGATCATTATCTATACCTAAAACTATACGTTTGCGGTGATTTAATGAATTTAGCAGTATCAGTAAAAACAATAGTTATTTTCATTGTGACCACTGAGTTAGGGAGCAGCCATTTTTTGCCCAAATATAGTAACAACTTCACTCCCTGACATCTTCCAGCAGTGACATCACGGTGCGGTAAGCCTAGCGCCATTCTTCCCGCTTTACAAGCAAATCAGTGGGAACTACTAGACACATCTGCAATCAACAACAATTATTGAAGATTTCCAGAGTGACTTCACCATTGAAATTCACCAGAGCTATAGTGGAACTGACAATGCCCACGTGCATGGCAGCTGGATGCTGGAATACATGGGCAAAAATGAAAAAATAATTAGTTCTTTCATCTTTACAATTCGCGATCCTCAACTGATGGGTTGTCCGTTGGATTGCCAACTTGAAGAGGGAGGATTTATCATCGAAAAAACGTAATATGTAGCCAGCATTTGGAAGAAGAATGTTTTCAAGATGACTTGATAATAGCACATTGTGACAAACACCAGATACAGCACTGGGACTTGATCAACAGCTGATACCACACCGTGATGACGTCAAAAACCAGTAGGTGGCAGTAATGTTCTGACAAACATGGATGCCTCCAGTAAAGCACATTCAAATGAAATTACTCTAAATTAAAAACACTTATCATTTATTGAACAGTATGTTATCATTTCATATTTAGTACTTTCAAAAATTTGAATTCTGAACATGACCGGACTTTTCCTTTGATAGAAGCAGAATCGAAATAAATTATTAGTATTATGTTATTCTTATGCACTTTTGTAAGGTCCACATTGGTGTGATAATTCTGTTTCTCCATCCTTGTTATGGCTCCTGGTGATGTGTGTATAGCTTTAAATGACATCTTATTTAAGAAAGTGCTCTCCTTGATCTTGCCTGATGTAATCCCTCTCTGGCTGACAGTTGATTGCAGACCTCTTGTGCTGCTTCTCTCACTGCTAAAACTGCCCGCCTTTCTTCCACCCTCACCTCCAAGCAATCTGTCCATCCATCAAAACCCCCCTCTGCCTGAGTGCATGTCTCTCAGTCCCTCCACAGAGCTTTTCCTGTCTTCCTCCTCCTTGCTTGTCATTGGCTCCTTCCTCTATTTGTGTGTCTCTGTTTTTTTACCTCAGGCTCACTCTTATTTTGACTCCAGATAATCTCCGGTTCTTTCTTTCCATTTCATTAAAACTAAACCCTGCTGTTGCTGTGTTATTTTAGATGAAAGCCCCTCTGTGCCCATGTCTGAATTGTCTTGGGTAAAAGCAGTCTCAGCAGCTTGTTTTATAGGAAAAAAAAATGATCATAACTTACAAGTTTAATCAAAGGTGATAGTAAAAAAGTAACACAATTATTATGACAATGAGAAATGGTTATGTGTGACCTATTTTCATTTACTACTGTTTAGACTTGGAAAACAAACAGATAGGTATAGTTACCGAAGAGTAAACAAATATTCACACCCATTGATAAAACTACAACTAATGTCAGTTAAGCTTATTGGGATTTTGTGTGATTAACTTTATCAGCTAACTTTGCTCAAGGAGAAAAAACAACCTTAAAAAGAGGGGTTTAAAGCTACAGTGTGTAATTTTCAGCAACATCTAACGCCCAGACTGCAGACCGCAGCAACATGAACATCTCCCCCCCGCTTCTCCCACACAGTAACGGTGGCCGCTTCACGGGACAAAATGTCTTCCACGACGCCCCGATCACCTACCTTCAAGTGATGAGGTTTGTTTACATAGATACTCTTACAGATAGTATTTCATTAGTCTGTGTAGGTAAGTAGATTTCATGTAGACTTAAGATAATAAATATCGAACGTAATGGGCGTCCTCGCAATCGCTAGTTTGTTGGCTCTGGCGCTGCCGTAGCTAAGAAAGATGTCACCTCCATGGCTGCGCGGTAGACCCGGCCCTATGTAATTATAAAATAACGCAATTTGCTAGGCAACGCGAAATATTAAAAGGTTAATATTAAGGCTGAACTTGTAGATGATGATAAATAACATAGTTATGTATAATATATTACATTTGTGACTGTATATCCCTGTAATTATTACACACTGTAGCTTTAAGCTCTCAAAAACCTACAATGCAGCAATACAGTAGATACCTTCCCAATATCCATCTCAAGCCCCATCGTTATGCAGTGGACAAAATATCTCGCCAGGCCAACAATGCCCCATAATGACCACCTTTTTAGAGGAATTGGCCGGTATCGGGTATTGCAGGCCAATACTGACCTCAATGACTCCCACCTCATTAAGGTGTGGAGCTGGTTTTCCAGTTTCAATGTGCATGTTTCTAAGCCATTACAAGGCTTTTGTTGGGCTACTCTATAAAAGCCTGAAACTCAACGCTAATCCAGACATTTTGAATTGAGAAAGCTTCCTGGATGGGAAGCAAACATGGAAAACAAATTTGAGTGGTTTGTTTTTTTAATTTAACAGTTTGTAGCACTGGTTCCTTGCAGAAAAAAAAAGATCCTGTTTCTTTTTTATTCCCAGCCTATGGTCTTTCTGCATTAATTTTAATGTTCTCCCTGTGCATGTTTGGGTTCTCTCTACCGACTACCCCGACTTCCTTCCACTGTTCAAAAACTCAACTATTAGGCTAAGGTTTCATGGTTGTTTCTCTGTGTTGCCCTGCAACAGACTGTTGACCAAACAGGTCTGTATTTTCTACAGGGTGCCAGCAGGGACATAAATCGGAATTCCATATACATATATGAAATGAAAGTCTTCCTCATACTATACTGAAAAACCATTGGAAAAACACTTGTGAGAAGCTCCCACATAAACTAGTTCTGCCACAGCCCAGAAATCAGGTTCTCTTGTATTAATATGATGCAATGGTTGCATTAGCTTCCAGTTTTATTGGAGCCCAAACATTATTGAATTAAAAAGTCAAACTAATATGCTTTATTTTTATCTACTCCCAGTCCTCTTTCCTCCAGAGGGGAGCGTCATTAATCTGCAGTACAGTGATTGGTATGCAGGTTGTGTTCAATGACTGATGTGTACCTTGCTCGTTAACACAGTCAGCAATCATTTGCAACCATATTTGGCCTCTCTTTCGTGCCGCCACAATGACTGACTTTTCATTGAGATGTTTTTCCTCTTTGTATTGTCTGTCTTATAGTGTCCATTGTCTGCTAGCTTTGTGGACTGGTTAAACTGGATAGACTGGAGGTAATCTCGCTATGTTGAGCCTCCTTTGTGATTTGGGCCTCTGCTGTTTTTTTTTTCTCCAACTTTTGTGTTTTTACACTGTCACTGTCATAAAACAGGGACAGATGAACCCAGTATTCAAGGTGAGACAGCCAGTAGGAAAGTTCAAAACGTTTATTAAAATAAAAACATAAACAGACAGAACAGAAGAAAAGTTGCTGAGGATTTGTGGCTCGCGGCGACTGCAGGAGGGGGGTGGGGCAGCGCCCAATCTCAGACACTTCGGTTGTGGGAGGAACACAGGTAAGGGACCATGATCCTCTGACAGGAGATGATTACCAGAGTAAGTCACTTACCTGGTTTAACAGTTCAGTCCAATCCCCGAAAGGGGTGCAATCCAGCCGCTGGACTGCCAACTGATGCGGAGCCCGTCACCCAGAGTGTCTCCGGTGGTGCAGCCTCGGAGGACTTGCAGGAAGCCGATCAGAGTCAGGGGAAGACAGATCACACAGGAACAGTTGGATCCAGGCTTCCAGGAATCCTAAGAGCTCCCAGGTAGGTTCAGAGTCAGACAGAGTCCAGAAGTGTGACCAGGAAGATATGCACAGATGCAGTACAGGCTCAGATGCAGACGGGCAGGCTAAGTGGTTGAGGGTGACAGACACAAGATGTTGAACCAGGATGAGCAGAACTTTAAACTGGTCTCCTCTTTGCAGCCAGTCTTACGGGAATAAAACCGATCCTTCCTGTGTGCTGAGCCAAAACCCTGAGGACTCAGCTGGGAAGGATCAGGGCATGATCAGGAGATGAAACAGACGCAAACTCTCTTGTTCCACTGGCCGCCAGGATCCATGAAAAGAACTAAAAACTGACTAGACAGGCTAACAAAAAACAAATAATGATCTGGCTCTGAATGCTCAGGCTGAACTGAATATAAGGCAGAGGAAACAGGTGAATGAAATAAATAATTGGGGTGGAGGAATCAGGACAGATCATGACAGTCACAAGTAGAGAACATCGAAATTAACTCTCTGCATTTAACCCATCCCCTTGGGGAACGGTGAGCTGCCATTTTGCGGCACCCGGGGAGCAGTGCAAGATTTAAGGGGTTTGCTCAGTGAGCAAGAGAGGCAGTCTGTGGGAGCGGGACTCGAACTCAGAACCTATGGATTCCAACGTAATCCCCTAACCACTAGGCCAGTGCTCCCCTGTTTTGTTGTGCTCTTCACTTTCTTGTTATAAGGAAATACATGCTCACGCTCAATCTCACGGTCCAATGTTGTTTGTGATGCCTTGTATGAGCCCTGCCTTGCCTTGTTGAAGAGGCTCACAAACCAGTTCCTTATAAAACCTGGTTATTCAACAGGTTTGCCTAAATAAAAGATATGATTATCAATATATAACTGAGTAAGGGTATGATGCTGCAGGGGCAGATAATGAAAAAAAGTGCTTGTAGAATGTTCTTGTTCTGGTGTTTGCTTGCTTCAGCCTTTCTCCTATATGGTGCACCATCAGTATTTAAACATTTAAATGATTTTTAGCATCATTATTTTCAACTAAAGGGCTTAGAACCTGTTTTTTTAAACTACAAAACATCAAAAGAAGCTACTCAAAAATGTCTTACATTGACTTCTGCCTCCTTTCCCCTGCAGACAATTGTATCAAAGTATGACTGCAGCCTTTGCTGACCTGCCTAGATGTAAAAAATGAATAAAAAGATCAGCAGCAACAGCAGTTCTGGCTGGCTGGCTTTGTAAACCTGCGTAGAGGCCATGTCCTAAAGCACACGCTCTTTGATGAATTACAGTAGTTTAATCAGAAGATTGGTCACAGTTTCATTATAGAGACTGCATTGCATTACTCAACAAGTATGCTCTGCATTCAAGTCGAAAGCACCAATGTACACTAAATCACAATTCGCCTGAGATGTCATTGCTGTAATTCTCCTCACCCAACAGTAACTTGATCAAAGAGCTCATTTGCCAAGGACTCATTTGCTGAAATTACTTGGTGCTTCTGGGGCGTTTGCTAAAGCAGGCAGAGGGGAGTCATATGTTTTGATCCTTGTAGTGATGAGACCTATTCATGAACTTAATAATCAGCTCTCATCAAGAGTTAGTGTCAAACGAGTCTGGAGAGGTTCAGACAAGAGACGAGCATTATTATGGAGTCCTTGAAAAAAAAACAGTTCCCCTTCAATTCCCCTCTACCTTTTCTTACACCTAAATCATATGCATTGATTTAAAACATAACATTTGCTTCAAAAAGCATTCTCTCATTTGGGAACTGTTTCATTTAACCTTTTTTCATTATAGTTACCTCTACACCAAAAGACAAAAGGTGTAACAACACAAATAAAGCTTTTGGATCATAGTATGCTGCAGGAAGTAGAAAAGTGAGAAGTCCAGAATGCATTCTTTCAACTTTCTTTCACAGAAAATAACCCTCTCCAAATCCAATAAGCTTGTGAGAAGAATGTTTAAAACATTTGAATGAGATTTCAAAAGATAGCACAAATGACTGCTTAGTGTTAAAGTGCTGGTAGAAATCGAAATGGTTGCATGTGGACTGCACCTGTGACAACACATCATGGCTGAAATAAATTGTGGCACATCTGAGAGCTGTGGGCATATTGTTGATATGTTCAATATTTATGGTCACTCCATCCAAGTAAAAGTCCCTACATATTCAATTCAGTTTCAAGTTATACATAGCTAATTCACGAAACATGTAATCTCAAAAACACAATACAGAGACAATTCCCTTGAATCATACAGTCAGATTGGTTTCAGTTTTTCTTTTCAGGAGAAAATCAGCTGGTTGCATCATCTCCTTGACACAAAAGTTATCCCTCACTCTAAGCATGTTTGTAGCGACAGTGAAGAGGAAAAACTCCCTTTTAACTGGAGGAAACCATCAGCGGAACCAGGCTCAGTGTGAGCGGCCATCTGCTGAGGCCGACTGGGCACAGAAGCAGCTCCATAGGCAGCCCCCATCCAGGAAACACACATCCAGGCAGAGGAGCTCCGAGCCAACATCCGGTTAGTCACAGTCAGAGAACCAGGTCTACACTGAAGAACACGCTGCAACATCTATAAACTAAGGTGTTGATGGCAGCAGCACAGCTGATAACAAAAAAAAAAAAAAAAAACAGACTGGATGAAGCTACTATGATGAGAAAAAGCAGGGAGAGCATAACATTAGAGATTGAGCTAACAAATACTTCAGAATGGGAGAATAGAGATAGAATGAAGCCGAATGATGAAAAGGGGTCCCTATGTCCTCCAGCAGTCTAAGCCTATAGCAACATAACTATAGAGATAGCTCTAGATAACTAAAAGATATATAATACATGTAGATTCACTTGAGCATGGTACACACATAGTGGACTATTTTAAGAAAATAAAAATTAATTTCAGTACAGTTTTATAGCTTAAAAAGCTAGAAATTTGAAAACACAACATTCAGGCTTCCTAACATGTTCATATCACCTTTGCATCAGCGCTGTGTGGCTTGGAGGACATAAGCCTGTTTTTGTTTAAACTTAAGAGTTTTTAGTTTCATGAATGGTGGTTCCTCTCCCTGTGCCTATGCCACAATAGTAGCATTGTAATTAGAGTCTTAATGAGGACCAGGCAACAACTGGCTGCTGTAAGAGCTGTTTTTTAAGAAAAATATATTTTTGTGTTACATCTATACCATCTGATTGGTTCTTAGCTGTTTCCTTGACTCTGTTAACCTCTCTCTGTTCTTACATTTGAAACATGTCTCCACCAGCTCCTTTTTACACTATGCTGTGTTAATGGCATGTCAGTCTGGCTGGCCAGGCTAAATCAACACATAAATGTCAAACCAAGAGAATATTCTAGAATAAAAGGCAACAAAACACATAGAAATGCTTCTCAGTATGGATTCTCCTGAGTGTGCTGTGTTCCTCTCCAACAATACAAACATTCTTGTAACGTCCTTAGCTTTGCAGCGGTCCAAATGAGTCATTAGTGGGCTATTAATGGCGGTCCGTCAGCCTGAGCTGTCCTGGGAACAGCTTTATCCTTTAGTTTCTAATGATGTCAGGACCAACAAAACAATCAATGTTGCTCTCAGGGACATAAATCTCTCTGGGCATTTCCAGCGATGGGTAGGGCCATGTATGAGAAGGGCTTTTAGATTTTCTGAGTAATTAAGAATAAAAATGAATTAAAAACAATAAGAATTTAAGCTGCTAATTTTGGGAGGGATGATTTATTCATCAAATCAGAATCCTTACTAATGTCTTTATACATATTACAAAACATGCTGCTCCACCCCCTGTAAAATGCCACGCTCCTAAAGTCAATGAATCAGTGGTTTAAAGTGGTTTTACTTGTATGAGGATAGAACTCATGAGAGTCTGGTGTCTTGCCTACAGAAAATTAAAACAATATTCTGAGAAGGAACGTCAGCAAGGAAAAGTGCTGCAAAAAAAGTTTTTTGTTTTAACATAACACTTCTCATAAAGCTTATCAGGAACAACAAAGCTGCCAAATATACTTCTATTTGACTAGTCACTGGAGTCACCAGGGTAAAGTAGTTGTTGAAGACTTTGAATATAACCCAGAGGATCTGGGTTCATGACTTTTAATGCATTTAAATAAAGAAAGTGTTTTTTTGTAGTTGTTTTTTTTTTTTTGCTAAAATGTGTTTGACAACATGTGTTTAAAAAAAATGCTCTGGTCCAAGTATTAATGACTCTATATGAAGAAATGATCACAGAGTCTCTTTCTTTATCCTATGGTTTTTGTACCAAACTCTCCTTTGCGAACAATATGGATGCACCAATGCTTGCATTATTTTTATTTTATTACCAAATATGCTAAATTCAGATGTGAAAACCGATACCAGAGTGATTTTCAGGGTTGACTGATTGACTTATTGGTGAATATTTACATCTAAGCATCCTCTGTTCGGAAATTTCTGCTGTTTGGTCATCACGATTATGATCTGCGTGTTTCTAAAGTCACAAACCAGGGCGATCGTAGGATCAGAGGTTTGGGAGTGCTGAGGACCCAGGCATAATAAATTCACTGGTTGTTTAAGTATAATTTCTATATTTTGCTCTGTGCCATTTGCTAAATGCAGACTCCATCATTAACTGATACATCTTATCTGAACACTTTGACCAAATACCCAACAAGCAGAGCAAAAGCAGCATTTTTGTGAGAACAATATTCCAAACAAACAGTATTTTCCACGACCATATATGCGCACCGTACTAAAAGGCGCAGTCTCAGTTATGTGTGCCATTACTGTATTTAACACATACATAAGGCGCAGGACTATAGGGCGCCGTTTTTATATACAGGTACATGTCTTCTATTACGTTTAAATACCTCTACTGTATTTAAAAATAGAGCTGGGAGCAAAACTGAGTTTGACTGTGCTTTATTCATGTATTTATTACAAAGTATTAATCAAACCTGGGAGCGCTGGCCCTTGAGACAGACACATCAGCAGTGATGATCAAACAGAAAGCTGTGATCACTCCTCTGAAACAGTTTATTGATGCATAAATTAACTTAAAATGCAGAAATCTGCCGGCAGAATATGTTACATTTTATTATCCTGGTACTTGCAGTTTAGATTATTTGAGATGATAAACACCTACCAACCACAGCGGTGAGTAAGGAGGCTGACGCTCAGACCCCCACATACCAGCGGTGGGGGTCTGAGCGCCCCGAAGAGAAATATCCGGAAGGCAGGATCGTGAATCTGGATTAACTGACTGCCCTGATGAAGTTTTCAGGTGGACTTTCTCTCACTTAAAAACATATTAAAACTACTTTATTCCCACTGATCACAGGCTGTTATGGCTGCAAGGCAAAAGAAAGGATAGAGTAGCTCCGCCCAGCGGCGTCAGACACACTTTTGCACTGCACTGCAGCCAGAGCAGCAAAAGCTGCTTCAGTCGGCGTATCAGAACTAACTCCGGTACAAGCAGCAAAAGGAAGCAGCAGGCGGCGTGAGCGCGCCTTACTTTGAGCGGCGGTTCACACCGATGTCGGCGGTTGAAGTTCCTTTGCACAGACCTCCCGAATAACAGCCGGCACAGCGTTCATTTGTTTCACCTTGTTTTTCACATCGGCTGTGAGAGATGGGCAATGTCCGCCCAGTTACAACACCACATAGAGCATGACCGCACTATACGCGGCCGCGACATTTTTGAGGGAGAAAAAACGCGTTTATATGCACCTTATACTTTCATGAAAATACGGTATAAGCTCTTTAACCATTTTTTTTTAGAAATGCTCTGTATTGTGTGTACAAGACTGAATAAGATGGAACTAGAACTGTTTTAACTGCTTGAGACCAGCTATGCTACTCTCTCCCTGCTCTTCTCCATCTCATCTACATCATCTTCTCCTCCTTGAATGGGGAAATTAACCAAGTATTTAAACATATAGGTGATAAGGAGATGGTGTAGGTACCAGATCTGCTCTGGTGGTCCGATCTGCTTGGTGCTCTGCTCCTTGTTATAACATCAACATATTGCAACTCCACTCTCACAAATTGTATCAGAGTAATTATTATTACTTATATTTATTATTTTTTTCATTGGCGATCTAAAGCAGCCGAAAGCAGAAAACCGTCCTTGTCAGTCTTGATGGAAAGTACTGCATTCTGCCCTTTTAGGTGACACGAAAAGTCCCAGCTTATTAGGCTATTATTCTTTTTATTAAGATCTGAGGGCAGGAAGGGACAGATGGGTCATCTTAAAAAAATTACTTTTGGTAGAGATTTTAGAGAAATAAAACCACTATTCCAGCTGATTTTCCTTAGAAAGAAAACTGAACCACTATTCTATATGGCTAGCTGACCGAGCTAAAAGAGGCTAACCTGTTAGCTACTCAGCACAGCTAGCCACAGCGCTAGCCAGCTCTCCTCCTTTACATCATGGTCTTGCAATTACTTTGTTCAACATAAATAGATTTTTTTCAGTTTTGTTATTGATCAGGTAAAATTTCATCGGCCGTTAGACACGCTAAGACTACAGATGCTCCTGACTCGGCACTCTGATGCTGGGTGATGTTATTATTATTGTTGTCTGGGCAACCACGATGATTTACATCATGTGGCAACGTTCAGCCAGTCATATAGCGTAACATCACTGGTATGTGCAGGAACTGAGCAGATCTGCTCAGCTAAACAGGCTCCTTTCCTATGAAACCAACTACCAGTTTTAGTCCGTGAGGCAGACACCCTGTCTACTTTTAAGGCTAGGCTTAAAACTTTCATTTTTGATAAATCTTATAGTTAGAGTGGCTCAGGTTATCCTGAGCTATCTCTATAGTTATGCTGCTATAGGCTTAGACTGCTGGAGGACATAGGAAACCCTTTTCATCATTCTGTTTTATTCTATCTCTATTCTCCCACTCTGCAGAATCTGTTAGTTCAATCTCTAACGTTCTGCTCTCTCTGCTTTTCCTCATAGTAGCTTCATCTGGTCTGTTCCTGTTTGGCTGTGACTCCATCCTGGAGAGAAATATCAGCTGTGCTGCTGCCATCAACACCTTTGTTTATAGATTTTGGAGATTGGCCTGTTACATTCTATTGTAGTCCTGTTTCTCTGATTGTGACTGGCTGGATGTGCTCTCTTCATCCTCTGACATGGAAGCTGGCCTCGTCTGCCTGGCTGTGTGTTCCCCTGGATGGGGCTGCATTTTACAGATGTCTTTTGTATCTCTGCTTCTGTCTCCTTGAACCCCAGTCGTCCTCAGCAGATGGCCGCTCACACTGAGCCTGGTTCTGCTGCTCTTCCTGTTAAAAAGGAGTTCTTCCTCTCCACAGGCGCTACAAGAATGCTTAGTGTGAGGGAAACAATTGGTTTTCCTCAGATAGAAAACTTTGAATCAATCTGACTGTATGATCTGGTAAACCGTAAAATGCCTTGAGATGATGTGTTGTGAATTGGCACTATATAAATAAACTGAACAGAATTGAATCTGGTGCCTACAACCGAAATCCACTGATATGTTCAGTGTGTTTCAGATTTATTAAATATTAACATTAATATAAGCTACTCTTACCTAACCTCTTAAGTTTTTTTTTTTACAAACAAAAAAAGTTAAGAGATAAGATGCAAAAACAGCGTGTTTTAAAATATTAATGGGCGTCCTCTTTTCACTATGACACCTAGTGAGAGAGTGGACTTTAATTTATTTTATCCTTTTATTCCTTTTATCTTTTACCCAATATTATTGATTTGATCCTGTGAATGTCATTTTTACCCATGTTTTAACAGTTTTGTTTTATCAGTACTGTTTTATGTTTTAGTATTTTTTTCTGTATAACACTTTGCTCAGCTGTGGTTGTTTTATAAGAGCTTAACAAAGAAAGTTGGATTGGATCCACTTGGCTTGTTACTATCAACACCGTGGCTTTAATAAACACGTGCATATGGCAGCAGCTTGCTTCTCTCTTCCTGTTTTAAACGTGACAGCGGTGCTGAACTATTCTAAGGTTCAACACATAGGAGTAAACTTACTTTTAACCTCTTACACCTAAGGGGTATAAAATAAATTTCTGCCTGACAAAAAAAACACACAAAAGTAAATAACTTATAGCCTCAAAGCTATTAGGATTTAAGAAGAAACATTTGGTACCCCCAGTGGTCTGCAAAGATAAAGATGTCTAGAATTTGTTTCTGGAAGTTTCAAAGCAATCTACTGCAGTGCTTTTGGACCCCAAGTTCCTTGAAATTGATACCAGGGACAAAATGAAAAAATAGAGCCTTTTACATTTTTTGAACCTCGCCAAAAATTCTTTGAAATAAACATTGCAAAAACACTTACCAAAATATTATTTGCATAGCACAAAAAAGTAGTACAGATTTCTCAAATCCTAAATGTTGTGGCAGAAATGCACATGCCAAATTTGGACTCAATCAGATGAATCATATTTATATTTTAGAATGGTATTAGTGAGAAAATTTCTTAGGCCGGAGAGAACCGTTTTGGCACGACTATCCGCCAAATGTCACCAAACTGTGCGTACTTAAATATGTTTTACATCAATACTGGGGGTTTGGTAAGATTACGGGGTCACTGGACCCGCCGGTGGGTCCGTGGGGTTCTAGGGGTTAAGTACAGAAAACCTGATGACTGGCTCTCATTATAAAGTGTAGGTATTAAGAAAAAGGTGAGAATTGTGCAACAGTGCTTAACTTTTTGGTACAGTACTAGCATCATTTATTTTTACAATTTTATTAATGTTTAATCAACAAAAATCAAGTGTAAAAGACAAGAATGTGTCTCTCCACTCTGTCATTATTTCCCAAGATTAATAACATAAATACAGGAATGTTATTGGTCAGTAATAGAAAACTAGAGCTGTGTCTCTGAATTGGGGTAAAAGGAGACAGGGGTAACAAATACTCATCCTATTCCGCGACTACACCTATGAGAATTAGGTTTTCTGCAATAACATGGATCAAAAACATGTAGAGGTCAAGGCTGCAGGTAAAGAATGGTAAATATTTATTACTTTCAGCTGACATCTGACCGTATTTGGAATCCATGCATCTCAGAGAAGCAGATTATTATTACAAACTATACGCACGGCTCTACTTCCTGGAATATAGGAAGTTCCTCTGTTTCTTATCTTTAATTTCTGGATACACTGATTAATCCAGGTGTGTCTTGCTGGTTACTGAGGTGGGACACACCTGGATTATTTACAGTTATACAATAGTTATTATTATTATTATTATTATTGTTATTAAGCTGTATCATTTTTATCACATTTTGTTATTATATCAGATGATTACAGGCTAAACATGCTAATTACCACAATATTTGAAGCTACAGGCTAAAACATCATAATTAATGAACATTAAACAAGTAATTATCTCTTCAACATTCTCAGATCATGCAGATCTTATCTCATTCAGTTTTCCTTTTACTGTCGCCTCTGCCTGTTTTTTTTTCATGATTAACTTTCTTAAATCCAAAATCTAGACTCATTAATCAGAAACATAAATTAACGAAACAACTTATAATACTTCTCCATATAATAACTATCAGAAGATCACCAGTCAGTTCTAAATACATCTTTAAGCTGGGTGCACTACGATTTTTTGCCCTTTTCTGACCGCTTCTCCAGTCCTGCAAGAATTTTTCGATCGGGCTGCCTCTTAGCCTGATCGTGCCTTGTGTATTGTAAAGGGGGTAAGAAGGGCGGTCAGCCTCTCACGACCACCTACCGCTCAGGAATCGTAAGGTTTGGAGTAAATCAAACATGTTTGAAATTCAGTCGGCCGTCGTAAGGTGGTCGTGGGCAAAAAACAAGGATATTTCTTCTTCTTCCTCTCAGACGAAAACACCAAAGCATGGCGGAGGTGTGAGAGATGTGGTGTTATTTCTGTAAAATTGACAGACCATAGTAGACACGTTTGCTCTGCCATGTCTTTCACAAATTTCACAAATTGCCAAGGCACTGTGTGTAACTCTAGTGAGCCTCATATTTACCAGGAGGCATCAACACATCCGTCTTTTTCCCCTTCTTGTCGTCTGGCTTCTGGATAGACAACTCAGACTAGCACCATCTCTCTGCAGAACTGAGTCTGACGTGGTTTTTAGATATTGCGGTAATGAGCAGATAGCAGGTGCACCGAAACGCACAGTCGAGGCCCGTGTGAGCCTGTCAGCTTTTAAAACCTGCAGTTTCATCCGTAAATCAATGACTTCAACAGCTGTACAGCGGTTGGCCGCCAGGTAGCTGCATGCCGGGCTTAAAATGAACCGCTGATCCCTGGAGAACCATCATTTCAGATTAGCTCCTTTTGTTGTAATTTCTAGTTCTGTTAGTTCTCATGTTTTTCTGTTGTCCTCTGTTGCCCCTCTCTTGTGTGTGTGTGTGTGTGTGTGTTTTCCTTTCCTTGGCTCCCTCGTTGTCTCTCCTCTCACACCTGCTCCTTATCAGCTCGTTAGCCCTCCCTTTGTCTCTGTCAGGCTATTTACATGCTCTCCCCCTGCTCTCACTTTCTTGGTTGCTTCGCCCTTGTTGCTGCTGGTCCTGTCGCCGCTGTTATTAAGCCTTCACCTCGGGCTCTTCCTCCCTGGCTCCTTGTCGTGCAGCTTTTCCCTTGATATGTCTCCATGGTTCTGGTCTGTTACATTTTTGTTGTTGTTACTCGGACTGCCTTTGTTAACCATTTTCATCATTAAAACTATAAGTATTCACCTCAGCCTTTCTGCTCTGCATTTGGGTCATGTGTCAAGCAACCAAGACGGGACAGACGGAGGGCTAACGAGCTGACAAGGAACAGGCACGTGTGAGGAGACAACGAGGGAACCAAGAAAACAAGAAGAAAACATGAGAACTAACAGAACTAGAAATTACAACAAAAAAGGAATTAAACCAATAAAACTAGGGAACATAGAGCAAAGTAAAGCACAATATAACCAAAACCGTGACAGTTTTCAATCAGTCTATTAGATTGCCAGCTACAGTCAGAGGTTTTTTTGTCGTTTTGCTGATTAGCTTGGCTTATGTTACATTTTGGGTCCTCATATTTAGTAAAACAAATCACATCAGAGCTATATTTTTCTTTATGTTTTATGTGGGTACAAACTAAAAATTTATCAGAAGGATCAGCCCAATCCAAATGAAATGAACCGATTAACGCACTCACCATAACACAGGGCAGCTTTTTATCCATTGTGACCTTTTTCTTCTTCTGTTTCTAAAGTGCCATGCTCTTTTCCTCGTCTTAACAACAAACAACTGGCTACAATAACAGTTCTTCCTACTTGCAACATGCTCACAAGCTCTTTCTACTGTAATAACAGTCCACTCACAACACTTTCCACCTCAGTGATAAAACAGTAAAATCTGGGACATTTCCGGGGACAACTGTTTCAAACCAGGGACTGTCCCTGGTAATAGGGGATGTCTGGTCAGACATTCAGGGTGTGTAAGATTTGAATGGCTGCATCCTCCAAGGAACCGGTCTATATGGACCAGGTATGATGTAATTGGCTGACGAATCCGGCCAATGAATTTGAACTCAACAGAAGGTGTAATGTTCTTTCCACTGAATTACAGATGCAAATCACATCTTCTAGTGCAACCCTTATTGACAACATTTTATCAGTATTAGGAATGATGATAAAATGTTATTTAGAGGAATTTTAATGATGAATGTCAGTGAGAATCTTCTTGTATTTTTTATTCATAAGAAACATTGCAATAGTACGAACATGAATCAACAGCAACAGCTGCCTTTAATGCCTTAAGAAAAGTTAAAAACAAAAAAAAATGAAACATACAAATACAAGGATTTATCAGACAGTAAGCGAAAAAGGAATTAGCTGAAACCTGAAGAGGTATTTTTGAATATCCTAAGCTTACACATGAATAATTCACAAAGAAAATTAAAACAAAAAGCAAACAAACATTAGTTACATCACAGCAATACAAAACACATAACAGCTTAGGCTGGGAATAACAAATAAACTGTTTAAATGCAAATGATGGTTATAAGAGTTCAGAAGAAAGGAACACAAAACATATTTCTATGAGCTCCCTTATTTGCTGTATAATGTGAGCAATATAGCATTGTATTTATTTTTAAAGTGGTATTAGTTTGGAAATTAATTTAGCTCCATATTGAGCTCATTCCACTTTTTGACCCCAGTTACAGAGGTGCAACATCTTTTCACAGTTGCTCGAAAGCTATGTATTTTAAGGTTTTTTTACCTGAGGTAATACCCACCCACCCATTGATAAAACAAATCCTGAATATGAATAGATAACATGTTATAGCATATCTTATACATAAGTAGTGCCATTTGATGTTTCACAATGTCCTGCAATTTTTAGTCAATTAGAATTTACAAATAAAGGTTATATTGTATGTAAACAACCTTGTTTTATAGTTATGCTGCTATAGGCTTAGACTGCTGGAGGTCATAGGGAACACTTTTCGTCATTCTGCTTCATTCTATCTCTTTTCTCCAATAATGCAGTATTCAATCTCTAACGTTATGGTCTCTATGCTTTTCCTCATCATAGTAGCTTGTTATCAGCACTGCTGCTGCCATCAACACATTTTTTTATAGATGTTGGAGCATGCTTTTTAATTGTAGCCCTGGTTCTTTGACTGTGACTAACTGGATGTGCTCTCTTCATCCTCTGACATGGAAGCTGGCTCGTAGCTCGTCTGCCTGGCTGTGTGTTTCCTGGACGGGGCTTCCCTTTGAGTTGTGACGTCATCCTGGAAAGAAACATCAGCTGTGCTGCTTCTATCAACACCCTTGTTTATAGATGTTGGAGATCGGCCTGTTTTCCAGTGTGGTCCTGTTTCTCTGACCATGACTGAGTGGGTGTGCTCTCTTCGTCCTCTGGCAAGGGAGCTGCCTTGGAGCTCGTCTGCCTGGCTGTGTGTTTCCTGGACGGGGCCGCCTTTTACAGCTGCTTTTTGTATCTCTGCTTCTGTCTCCTTGAACCCCAGTCGGCCTCGGCAGATGGCCGCTCACACTGAGCCTGGTTCTGCTGGAGGTTTCTTCCTGTTAAAAGGGAGTTTTTCCTCTCCACTGTCGCTACAAGCATGCTTAGTGTGGGGGATTGTATTTGAGTCAATGCAATCAACTGGTTTTCCTTAGATAGAAAACTTTGTATCAATTTGACTGTATGATCTGGTTGAACTGTAAAGTGCCTTGAGATGACATGTGTTGTGAATTTGGCGCTATATAAATAAACTGAATTGAATTGAATTGAGCTGGTTGACATTTACCTTTCGTATCACTGCTTCTTTTTCTTTGTCTGCTTTTGTCTCCTTGAAACACTGAGCCTGGTTGTGGTTCTTTTGCAGGATTACTGTTAAAAGGGAGTTTTCCTCTCCACTGTAGCTACAAACATGCTTGGTGTGAGCAATGGCTAAAGAGCCAATGAGTCGATGCAATCAGCTGGTTTTCCTTGGATAGAAAACGTTGAACTTATCTAACAATATGATCTGGTTAAATTTTCTTTGTAAGTTTCTGGAAATGATGACATGTGTTGTTGTCGAGCCATGCAAATAAACTATGCAGCGTGAATTTAATATAATTCAGCTTTGCCAGCACAAATAAACGAAGAACCCTGGAGCCTCTGAGCAACAAAGAAGAAGAACGCTTTTATCCTTATTGTCAAGGATTCTATTGATAGTGTTGTTTTTAGGTGTTCATCTCCTTCTCACCAGGAGGCGCCTGAGGTTCTGGTCGCCTCCCTACACACCTGCATAGAGTTACCTCATTTAGCGGTGCACTCTTAAGCTGCTGACTGCCACTACACTCCAGCGCCAGAGTGTTTTGCCAGTTTTGAACACTCGGCAGCTTGAGTTTTGCTGAGTCAAAGTGAGTTCTTGTCAACCTGAAGGTTTAACCTTGTTGTTTTGTCTTTGTCTCTTGGCGGGAAGTCATCCTGCAAACTGGATGTTTCAGACGTCCCTGGAGGATCATCTGAGCTTCAAACTGAGGTGAGGATTAAACTGGAGGTTTGAATCCACTTTTCCCTCAAGAAATCGTTTGAGCTTCACACTGAGTTAAGGGATGTCTCCTCTCCTATGACCCGTTCAAGTACATAAGGAAATCACAGAGTGGCAGTCAGCTTCTCCGGGTTAACGCCTACAAATAACGCGCATTCTGGGTAAGCCATCATCGCCCCTCCACAAGAATCAGACCAAACACTGGAACTTACAGCACACAGAAAGGAGTCACAGAGTCAGCAACTTCTCTGGAGAAACATGAGTCAGCTTACCAAATTCTCCTCTTCAAGTTTGAGAATCAAATTTCCCAGTGAGCCTGAACTAACCGCAGTGTCTTCCCCTCACCTTTCAGTTCCGGATTGAGCAGTGTGGTGTTCAGGAAACAACACTGGATTCTTCACAATCACCTAAATAAACCTGTTAAAACTTTTTCACCTGAGGATCTACTCTGGATTGGACTTCTCTGCATGTGGGTCCGAGCTCTTGATAAAATCATGACACCTGGGTATTATTGATGTTAAAAAAAGGGTCATTTATTTCTTCTTCATAATGATGTTCTGATTAGTTCTGTCATGAAACAAAAATGTAAATATAGTTAGTGGTTGTAGTGTTACAATGAGTGAATGTAAGGGGTGTAAATTATTTTGCGGGCCACTCTAAATGATAAGGAAAAGGAGTAGAGCTTATATCAGCACTCCCTTTGGCAGAGAGCATTGAATATATTTAAACAGGATCTACTTCTAAACCTTTCCCCTTCATTCCATCATTGATCCATACGTCGTATCGTCTTTTACAAGTCTAAACTGGCCTTTTTATTAAGTCAGGACCTGATTATTTGAATTGATCATCTGTGACACTTATGACATTTCTACTAAGCTGATCCTTGCAGAGCCACGCTGATTTCTTGTCAATAAGGAAGCAGACGAGGGAGCAGTGAGTCTGGAGCTCCTGAAAGTGAAAATGCCAGGTCGTCTCTGAAGCCCCCCTCTGTTGTATCGATCTGTTCCTCACATCCTTCAATGGACAGAAGGAGTATACTACAGGCTGTGTGATTCGGGTTGACATCTTAGTTTGTGTTCCTGTGCTTTGCTTTATGTGAAAAACTAAAAAAGTGAGGAAAACTAAACTGAAAAAAATGTTTGTGTATTGTAAAGGGTACTATATGTTCCATAAGAGTCCATACACTGTTTCTGTGCCCCCATGGTTTGAAGGTAGCAGGCTCATTTCCTCTGCCTCTGCTGTCTAATTACATTACATAATTATATTAAACTTTTTTATCTCTACCTTGGGAAATTAAAACTGTTATGCACATAAAGTTTCATTCTTTTTCCAAACCCCAAAGAGCTATGTGAAAGGGAGTTTTGCCCACCGAAATACCATTCTGACCTTTGGATGTATTAAATATGTAAATACATTACAACGTAGGTGTAATATCTAACCCAGGGATCACCAACCTTTTTAAGGCTGAGGGCCACTTCAGGGGTACCGAGACGTAGGAAGGGCGACCATTACTGACCCATGAGCTGCAAGGGTTAGCGTTAGCCTAAACTGTTTTCATTATCAACATATTTTTATTGTTTCTGTTAATTTCTAAGTTTATTTAGACATTGTCATTTTGAAATCTCTATAAATGATTAAAAAGAAGAGCAACAGAATAAAATAAAATTTCAAACTTAGCCCACTGGTGGGTTGTTCTTTATTTAGATGACTCTGAGGGTCCCCCATGTGGTCCACGGGCACCGCGTTGGTGACCCCTGATCTAACCTTAGACTCCCAATGGGGCAAATATCCATTGCACCCTGAGTCAGAACCCTGGTGGTCCACATGTTCCAGTTCTAGTTGGAAACTATTACATTTTGTTTATTTTGATTTAAAGGAATAGTACTGTACACCCAAAAACATGATTAGCCTTCATTTTCTACTCACCCCCATGCTGAACAACACTCTGGAGTACTTTTTTTGATATCTCAAATGCATCTGGAGATCTGGGAGGCTGCTTGCTGTCTGCTGACATTCAAATATTCGGGGTCTATGGAGCCCGAGGTGAAAGGTCCAGTTCACAAAAAAACGTGCAATATTCACTCCATACTGCTTTCGTCCAATGTATTCCAAGTGTCCTGAGTGGGTGGCGTCCATAATTTACTCGAAACAAAGTCATTTAGAATGTTTTTTAGAGCATAAACAGTAGTGTATAGGATTTCCTGAAAGCTGCTCTTCGCTTCGCTGCTTCACGCATTCTGAAATGTAAGCAGGCAGACCAAACCAGATGAAAGTGCGCGTATTCAGCGCCTGCTCTGCCAATAATGCAAGCGTAGAAGAAGAAATGTGCTGTTTACCTGTGCAAAGAAAGAAACAACAAAAGAAAAATGTCTGAGGACTTCAGTGTTGAGGAAGAGCATGAGTTCTTTGCTGAGCTGAATGCGCACTTTGCGTCTGGTTTGGTCTGCCGCGGGTTTCCGTGGAGACTCGTGAACGCCGCTTTCAGGAAATCCTATACACTACTGTTTATGCTCTAAAAACATTCTAAATGACTTTGTTTCGAGTAAATTATGGACGCCACCCACTCAGGACACTTGGAATACATTGGACCGAGCAGTATGGAGAATATTGACATCGTTTTTGTGGACTTTTATGGACCTTTCTGCCTCGGCACCATAGACCTCCATTATTTGAATGTCAGCAGACAGCAAGAAGCCTCCCAGATCTCCAGATGCATTTGGGATATCAAAAAAGTACTCCAGAGTGTTGTTCAGCATGGGGTGAGTAGAAAATGAAGGCTAATCATGTTTTGGGTGTACTATTCCTTTAATGAGCTGAAGGTTGAGATAAAAGGTTATTTTAACTTTAAATATTCAAAATGTTAAAAGGTGGAAGGTAGTGTTGGATGTTGACTTCTATATTTTTCACCATAGAATCATGACAATGACAAGCTTCTAGTTTACTGAAATGCAGTTAGACCCCATCTGATCAAAGGTGTCAAAGAAACTATTGCTTAAAAATATGGTTCCAGATCTTTTGTTTCCATTCATGTGGGGAAATGTGTGCTTTGGAGGATACATTAACACAGCTAACGTTACTTCATATTTCCAGTGGTGTAGCTTTGAATATTTCTGCAAATTTCTATAAGGAATAGAAGCGTTTTCCATGATGATATTTATCAACCTCTATCCAAAACCGCACCGTGGTAAAGCAGTGACAGTGTCAGCTGAATTTTATTACAAAGGTGTTTCGCTGTTGGCGAATGGATACAGAATACTGGAGTGATGTCTTAAAACTTTTTACTTTTGCTAATTTTTTTTACCTGGGCTGCTCAGTGGGGCAGTGGGTAGCACTGCTGCCTTGCAGCAAAAAGACAAGAAGGCTCCCTCCCACAGTCAAAAAACATGACTGTTAGGTTCATTGGCTTCTCTAAATTCTCCTTAGGTGTGTGTGAACGGTTGTTTGTCTCTTTGTTGCCCTGCGATGCACTGGCGACCTGTCCAGGGTGTACCCCTCCTCCTGCCTGTAGACAGCTGGAGATCACACCTCACGATCCCGCTTGGGATGGAAGGATAGATGAATTTTTAGACCACCAAAATTCTAAGATGCCAGTCAGTCTGCCAAGCTAAAATGTGTATTAGTGCTGCACAATAAGTACACTGACCAGACGTGATAGTAGCATCTAGACGTGTGTCCTGCCTTAAATATAAAACATCAACCTGACAGGCTGACCTGGTCTGATCTTAAGTGGACAAGATGGAGTCTTTTATGTTTTTAAAAGCACAGATGCAGTAAGAATACACATTGGGGGCAATGTTATTTCCATGTAGTCTCTCCTCACTTTGTACGCTGGTTTGGCTTTTGTCAGACATGGAGTGGCAAGAGAGAGACAGAGGAAGAAAAGCCTCTGGGAATCTGCTGGATAAATAGGTTGAGTATTTGGGTTGTAACCTGAAGGTTACAAGTGCTTATACTAACTTGCTAGTCTTAGTACACAACAAGCCCTGCGCAAAACAATTTACTGATGAGGATGTTAGCTCTGAAAAGCTGCACAGAGGGGGACACATTGAGCTACATAGGCCTGGTAATTGTCCTTTCTATGTTTTTTTTGCCATTATGTAAAGTCAACAAAGCACAGTAACAGCAACATGTGAGATAATATGAGCTAAAAGGTCACCATTTAAAATTTGCAAGGCAGCCCTTGTAGCCGCAGGCACATGGTTTACTTGTAAAAAAAAATTGACTTTGCTGAAACCTGACTTTCGTTAATTCAGCAGTTTTTCACGACAAAATATTTAAAAAAATTAATGTTATATAGTAAATCTCATTGTGTGCAACATCAATTCCTGTCAAATCTGGGCCAGTTTATGTGTCAAAAGGATATGATAGATTTAGGGGTTAAACTAGCAAATACTGCAGAATGGGAGAATAGAGAATGTGAATGAAGTAGAATGTTGAAAAAGTGGTCCCTATGTCCTCCAGCAGTCTAAGCCTCATAACGTAGCATAACTATAGAGATAGCTCAGGATGACCTGAGCCACTCTAACTATAAGCTTTATCAAAAAGGAAAGTTTTAAGCCTAGCCTTAAAAGTAGACAGGGTTTCTGCTTTACGGACTAAAACTGGTAGTTCTTCCACAGCACAGGAGCCTGATGATTAAAAGAGCTAACCCCCATTCTACTTTTAGGAATTCTAGGAAAACCTGCAGATCCAGAGCAAAGTGCTTTGCAAGGAACATAAGGAAAATCACATAGATTCACCACCACCCTGAAAGCGATTGTACTGATCATGTCTGGATCCAGACAGAAACTTCACATTTTGTCCCATGTATTACATTTTGTATGATACCTGGTCTGACTTCTAAGAGAACCTCTTAGAAGTCAGAGCAGGACCTCTGGGGAGGCGTGGGCTTATTGTGTGCCCACCCAGGTGTGCAAGCTATTCTCTGCAGGTATCCTCAACACGATATGCCTTTTCATCAAATAAATGTTTTCCTCTGTGGTTATTTTGTGTGTGTGTGTGTGTGTCTTTTATTGTACATAACCTGTGTTCCCTATGGGAGACCGGACATTTGTTTGGCTGTTGAACACAGTAAGTGGCTTGGGTGACATGTGACCCATATTACAGCCAGTAGCTAAACCTTGTAGCTGAAATGGAAAGTGTAAGGTGAGTTCCTGGTAGAGCGTTATCAAAAATGTGTTGTTTCCTCCCTCCTCACTGCTGAAACGGAGGGATGTTACTGCAACATGAACATAAATCTTTCAAAAATTGAGAAACACTGAGAAAAGAAAGATATTTTTAGTTCTAAATGAATAAAAGGAGAGTTTTCATGTTTTTTTTGTCTAGTAACAGACAAAAAAAAGTCTCTATGGTGATAGAGTCCAACAAAACAGGGGATTGCCTATGACCCAGAGATGATCAGTTATCCTGTAGAAACTCCACACGTATGTGATTTTAGGAATAAAGAACCAACGTGGTGAAACATTTATTGTAATAATTTATTTACAGCTTTTTTTTTTCTTTCTCATTTTCAAATCCAGAGTTACGAGCTGAATCTTTCCCCATCGTCAATCACAACCAAAAATCAACTGCATTTTACAAGGACTGAATCTGACAGATAATACAATGAACTGTGTAATTGCCAAAGAGAAAGAATATGAATTTATTAATATTTGAAATCAGTCCTCAGTACTCTGATATATCTAAATCCGATTAAAGAAGCCAATTGAAGCTGTGAGGAATTTGTTCAGCATTATTTTAACAACTAGACACTTCCGATAGCCTGAAAGAAGAGAATCCTACAGCAGTGGCTCCAAATGATTAATCTTAGCTGTAGCTTAGTGACTGCTTGAGCATCTCTAAAAATAAACACTTTATGAACTGAGTTTAGATTTTTGTTATTGAGGCAAAATAAATTCAATTTAGCTCTGAAATTCTCTCATTGTTAAAACTGCCGCATTACAAGGATACTTATGTCTGAAATTGTCAAAATAAAGGCACACTTCTGTTCATACAGAAATTTAACACTGTTTAAAGTATTAGTATTTTAGTTGCTATTTTAGTACCAATTATAATTACAATTGTAATGCAAACAAATTCGTTAAATGAATTTATGCATTGCAACATGATGAACAATAAATTCATTTGAAGACTGATTATAATTGTGAAGAAAGGTTTTCAGAGTCTGCGATGGATCTTGACCTGTCCAGGGTGTTCCCTGCCTCTTGCCCGTAGACAGCTGGAGATAGGCGCCAGCACCCTCGCAACCCCAGGGGGGTTGATGTGACACAGAACTTTGATCGTCTAATCAAGTTGATTCTAAAGCAATGTTGTATCACAACTATAACCATGATATAAACCCTAACCTAGAGCAATACAGGGCTAAAGTACACTGAAGGGATGACTCTGAAATGAGAACTTGAGATTTGACTTCAAAATTCGGAAAAGTTTCTTAAGAATGTGTCTCTGGTGAAATCAACATCAGCAGTCCTTCTGCAGCAGTCACGTTGAGCACCAGGTAAGCTGTGTAAAACATCATTTTATCAGGAGTGCTGTACACAGATTGCGAAGTTTCATATTAACAGAATGCTTTTAAGAGCAATTAAATCTAAACTGTCTCCCAGTGGCATAACCTGCAATAATAATTGCTGCTAATTAAATTTGAGAAGAAGCTAACACGAACATTTAATATTCATTAATTTTTAGCTATAAGTTGATTCATTTAATTTTTGCACAGTCACAGCAGAATGGAAATGAAGATGCTGCTCAAAGTTAAACAGTATTTAAATAGATTTTTGACTGTGCCTTGTGATGCCTGATGGAACTCTTAAATAAAGAGGGAAAAATCACACATCTAATTACTGTATTTATTCATGTTTTATCTTATATGACATTTTCTTATCAATTGTGTGGCACTGTGTGCATCCCTCTCTTTATGAGTCTTCCTTTTTCTTTTGTCAATATGACAAAAGAAAAAGGAGGGGGTGAGGGGTGGTCATTGCAACCCTTTTCCAGTCATTTCCCCCCATGGTCACCTATACCAGGTGTTATAATAATAATATGGGCAATTGTAATTGTTACCAATAGATGGCACCCGGTGACTATAGAATGTAGGAATGTGTATTATCCAGCACAGAGTGTAGATCTCACATACCATAGAAGAAGACCGGATGTTCCGCTGGCAAATTTTGTTAATAGTTTCTCTCAGAGTTTGTTACCTGTATGTTTTGGATGTGTAAGCTTACACAAAATACAAACTCGGCATCAGTATTAGTGTGGTTCATTTATTAGAAGTTACCACATATTTTTGGCGATGAGGTAAACTGGAGTTTGTTTTCGCGTTTAGCTTTAGCTAGTCGAGTGCTATAGCTAGCTTAGGCGACAAGCCTCTATGAGTGAAACCGGGTTAGAGGAACGACAACAAGCTATCGCCGATGGACAAGAGGAGGTTGGCGACGGGAACAGAGCGACAGTTGCTGTGGAAAGGGAGAAGTCCAACGACTTGTACAGATCAAAGCAACATTTGGAACTATCGGTGAATATGTGGAGTGAGACGAGGATTGAACTGAGTATGAGAAAAGTATGGGACACTTTTTCAATGCTAATGGAATTACTGAAGAGGCTAGGAAGCCCTTGATTCTCCTGAGTGTGTGTGGGGCAAAGACGTACAATTTGATACAGAACTTGGCTATACCATGGAAATCAGGTAAAATTCCATATGCAGACTTAGTCAAGCTCATTAGCCACCACCACAATCCGAAACCCTCTGTAATTTTTCAGCGTTTCAAGTTCCACAGTCACTTCAGAAAGTCAGGCTAGTCTGTGGCTAACTTTGTAGTGGAGCTTAGACAGCTGTCAGAGCACTGTGAATTCAGAGCAGTGCTAGACGGCATGCTACGTGACCGGCTGGTATGCGGCATAAATGATGATGCGATTCAGCGCTGCTTGCTGAGTGAGACAACACCAACTTTGACTTTCAAAAAGGCTCTAGAGATTTCTCAGGGCATGGAAACGGCTGCTAGCAACGCCAAAGACACCCAGAGCGGGGATGCTGGAGCACAACAGGTGGCAGTGCATCATGTCAAGAAAGACAGTTTGCGATTTAGCAAGCCAGTTCAATGTTTTAGGTGTGGTGGGGCACACTATGCAAATTCAAGGATGCAGTCTGCCGGGGGTGCAAGAAAAAGGACATTCAGAAATGAGGTGCAGAGGGTCTAAAGCCAAAACAAAGACTGAGAAATGGAAGGGAAAGCAAAATCAGGCTCACACACACCATGTAGAGGAAACTAGCCAGGAGGCTATGTTTGCAATGGACACTGATGAGAACCCGCCTATGCCATACTATGCCACAGTCAACGTACATGGAGAGGATGTCAAGTTTGAGATCGATTCAGGAGCGACAGCCTCTGTCATCAGCGAGGCGACCTACAGGAGGAGATGGATTTCCAACCCACCGCCCCTGTCTCCATCCAAGCTCCAGATGAGGACGTACACTGGTCAGCCCATTCCCCACATTGGAGTGCTAAAGGTGACCATTGCAGTGGGAAATCAGAAGGCTGAGGGGAGACTCATGGTGGAAAAAGGTAGTGGACCCAGTCTTCTGGGTCGTGACTAGCTCAGAAAAATTAAACCAAACTGGCATGAGGTGAAGTACACATGCACAACAGAAGATGTTCTACAGCAGTACAGTGAGGTGTTCAGGGACAAGCTGGGCACACTGAGAGGAGTGACAGTGAAACCCCACATTGACCCCAAGGCCACACCACGTTTCTCCAAGCCCACAGTGGTACCCTACACCATGAAACAGAAAGTGGAGGAGAAGTTGTAATGTTTACAGATGCTGGGCATCATTAAGCCAGTCCAGTTCTCCAAGTGGGCAGCTCCCATTGTTCCTGTTATGAAGCCTGACAAAACGGTGAGAATATGTGGGGACTATAAGCTTACTGTGAACCAGGTGTCAAAACTGGAGGGAAAGTCACTCACAAAACTGGACATGAGCCACGCTTATCAACAGCTGCTGCTAGACGATGAGTCTAAGGAGTTCGTCACCATCATCACAAACAAGGGTTTGTTCAAATACAACCGCCTAGTGTTTGCAGTGGTGTCCAGCGCCAACATTTTACAAAGGACAATGGACAGTCTGTTGCAGGGCATCCCATACATACATGCTACCTGGGTGATCTGCTAATTACGGGGGCTACAGAGGTTGAGCATCTCAGCAACTTGGAGCAAGTGTCACAGAGACTCTGAGATGCAGGGCTGAGACAAAAAACAAATGTAGGCAAAAGTCAGACAAAGTCCGAGCAATAAAGAAAGCCCTGAGCCCCAAGAACATTACCGAACTCAGATCTTTCCTTGGAATGGTGAATTATTATGGGAAATTCCTACAGGACCTCTCAAAGGTCTTGGCACCGCTGTATAAACTACTGCACAATGACACAAAGTGGCATTGGTGTGAGGAGCAAGAAAAAGCATTCAGAGACGTGATAGAATTGCTCTAGTCAGCGAAAATGCTGGTGCACTTCGATCAAGAAGAAAAGAGCTGACCCTCGCATGTGCTTCATCGCCGTACGGTGTAGGGGCAGTGCTGTCCCACGTGATGGAGGATGGGTCAGAGAAGCCTATTGTTTTTGCTTCACGCACATTGACAGCTGCAGAAAAAGGATACTTGCAGCTAGATAAGGAAGGGCTGGCAATTGTGTTTGCTGTTAAGTGCTTCCATCAGTATCTCTACGGCCGTCCTTTCAAAATCCACACAGACCATAAGCCACTGATGAGTCTGTTTAGTGAGACTCGTTGCATCCCCCCACTGGCCTCCACCCGAATGCAACGTTGGGCACGCACATTATCAGCCTATCAATACACCATTTTGTACAGGGCAGGAAAGGACAATGCAAATGCTGATGCTTTCAGTCGCGTACCATTGCCAGAGACACCAGTAACCACTTTTCTTTGGAGAAGTTGTCTGAAACACTTTTTTTTACACTTGTTTACATGGGCTTTGTTCAAATCTAAGTACAATAATTTATTTATTTTGAAAAAATTGATGTTTTGCTAATTTATTTTCCAGTTGGTGTATTGTCATAAGCAGGGGCAGATATACCAGGGTGGCATGGGGGGCATTTGAACACCCCCTTTCCTTCCCAAAAAGTGTGGTGAGAGAAAAGGCAAATTAAAAGGGCAAAGCGAGGTGGATGATGGAGATGAGTTGGAAGTATAAGAGCAGCAATAATTGGTCAGTGAGATCTTCGATGAATACCAAGGTAATAAGAGGCAGGAAGAAGAAGTGGAAGCCCTTAAGCGGGAAAGCACTGTACGATTTTTTTGCCCTTTTTGGGCCAATTTTTCAAACCGGACGAGTTTCAGTCTCCTCTTGCATCATGTGTCGTGTAGTATACACAGGGTAATGAGGGGTGATTAGCCTCACATGATCACCTCTAGATCAGGAATGATAAGGTCAGGAAGAAAATCAAAAATGTTTGAAATTCAGTCGGCCGTTGTAGTGTTAGTGAGCAAATCCTGCTGTTAAAGCAGAGCTACGAGCGTCTAAGTGCCGATTTACCAACAGTGCGCATGCTCAAACAAGGGAGATCTTCTTCCTCCAGATTGCTGAGTCCGACTGCCACCATCTCTAGGCACTGAGTGGGAATGTTTTTTGGACGTGCAGTGTGAGCAGGTAGATCGCATCAGCTGAGATCATACAGCGTGAGCTGTGAACTTTTAAACCCTGCTGTTTCATCGTAAAGTTTGAGCTGTAGCTGCGTGCAACACTTGAAAATATACAGTGTATGCCCGGCTTTAGGAGTGAAGAGATGGAAGAGGAAGAGTTTCGGCCAGACGAAGGAGACAGTGATAGACAGAACCTGCTGGTCTCAGACAGTGAAAGGAGAGCTTCAGGGGCTTCATCAAACATCTCCCGCTGAGCTGGACCACATGGTGAGATTTAGTGCACACGGCACACTAGTTTAAAAAACGTGAATAACAATTAGAAAATTTATATTTTGCTGTAATTTAATTAATTTTAAATCACTACTATTTTTTTTCAAAGAAATATTTTTATCAGTAATAATTATTATTTGCTTTAATATAAATTGGGATACAGATTTGTGTAAATAGTTTTACATGTATAATGAATTCTTAACCTAATGCTCATATTTAGTTCCTTTACTTAGGCAAAAACATGAATTGAAAAATAAAACAGCCTGAAGGTTTGCTAAACAAAGACAGTTCATATTCTTTTTATTTTTATTGTTAAAATATCCATCTTACAGACATATCCAGGTCGTGGGCTGAGGGTCAAACACAAGCTAAACGACAGAGATTTCATAAGACCCTACAAGACAGAACAAGGAGAAGCTTCCGTACCGATTGGTATCAATCCAAACATTGGCTGGAGTATTTTACCTATATGCACTTCTCTCTCCCTGATGCACCAAGGGCTATTTTCACCTCCCTCAAAAGCTGTGGCAATTGAAAAAAGGCAATAATGTGGCAACAGTGGGTTCTGTTCTAATGCCAGATCTGAAAGTCATGCCAATGCAATGTTTACATGGGCAGAAAACAAAAAATGACAGACATATAAATACCTTTTGATTCCCCTTTTGATTCTGACCCAGTCAGTCAGGGATTCCTGACTTTAATCAGTCAGAATTTGTTTTCCTCAGAATTCTGACTGAATTTTGACGATAAAAAGTCGAAATTCTGAGATTAAAGTCAGAATTCTAAGAGGTGAAAGAAGTTAGAATTCTGAGAAAAAGGTCAGGAATTCTGAGAGATTGAAGTTATTGGTGGGAGTCAGGTTTCTGAGAAAAAGTCAGAATTCTGACTTTTAATCTCAGGGAATTCTTGACTTTTTTCCCATACTAAACTTTGAAATAAAAATTTAAAATTCTGTTAACTTTTTTTTTCCCAGTGGCCCTAATCCTCTTCCGTAAATAGCACACTTCAAAAAAATAATCTAGAAATAAGTAGAAATTTCTTAAATTAGAGGTGTATTCACCCTTAATTTGAGTAGGTAAAATGAGATAGTTTGCCCAATGGAATGAGTAATTTTACTCTTAATATAAGATAATTAGATAATATGCACTTTGAAATAAAGACAATGCAATTGTGTTTTCTTATTTTTAAGTGTAAATTATCTTAGTTCCATCTCAAGGTGGCTTTTTACCTCCTCAGATCAAGATCAAATGCACTTATTTTAAGAAAAAATGACTTATTTAGATTTAGATTTTTTGCAGTGCAGAGGTGTGGGCAGTGCTTGAACAAAAGTTCCACTATTTTCTGATACGTGTGCGTTTTCCCGGGGCTGCGCATAATTCTCGGACTCGCTGTCAGAATCTGAGCCACTTCCTACCCAGTCCTCCTTTTCGGTTTCTTCCCCTCCGCCCGAAAAACAGTCATCAATATTTTGAAGCATTACTAAAGCCTGTTTCGCTGTTCGATTTCTTCTGAAAGCCATTTTTCCATATTAGCAAAAGATTTCTAGTTAGAATGTTGGTTGCTAGGCAACGCTACTGAACGTCAATCAACCTTCATACAGTAGCCCAACAAGCCCTTGTTTTTTGTTCAGAAAACATGGAAATTGAAACGGAAGAAAGGGTCCACCCCTTTGGAATGGAGGCTGATTTGCTTCTTTTTTTAGCCTGCAATGCCCCATACCTGTCTATGTCTCTGAAATGGGTGTTTTTAAAGGGAGTTGTGGACCTGGCCGAATAGGGGAGGTCTTTTGTTCCCCTGTAAAGGTGTTGGGGTTGCTGGCTTGTAGGGCTACTGTATATAGCCTCGATCCCTACACTATTCCTGACTATTTTAATTGAAAAGGCTTCCTGGATGCAAAACGAAATGTCTTCAAACTTGGAACCAAAGTCCTGTGGATTGTTTTTTTTTGTACTTTTTTTGAATAAAATAAAAGATGCAGCAAAATATGAATTCTTTGTTCACTGTAGAGCACTCCTGGT
>JAGKQL010000054.1:36278482-36291876 GCA_018398635.1 Cyprinodon brontotheroides | reverse complement strand
TAAAGGGATTTTCTGTTCCATAAAAGGGGTAGAAAAAGATATAAGTAAATCTAAACAATGTATCTACAAAAATATATATCTGCAAAATCTCTAATATTCAACAACAAAAAAAAATACTAGGTTAAGCATATTGTGCAAAAACAACAATAAAAATTAAACTCCTATCAGATTTATAGTCCCCACACTCTGCAGATCTATTAGAATCTGTCCTTAAATTCTAGCCAAAACCCATTTACACAGTAACAGATAAAACCTTTAGATAAATCAAACATTACCGCCACATATCTGACTCTATAACGAATTAAAACAACTATTTTCATTAATCTCCAGACGGAACTATTCACAGAGGATTTGTATTATATTAAACTAAACTTTCAATTTTTCACCACTGTTGCGGGCCAAGTAACATTTCCTCTGATCACGGAGCAAATCCCCGATGATGAGACATTATTTCTTTCTTGAAGCATTTTCAACAAATACATTTTGAATAAAATTATCGTTTGTTATTGGAGTTATTGCTGTTGACTTTTACTGAAAAGCATTTTTAATAAATCTATGGTCTTAAATATAATGTTATTGTAGGATTACGTAGGCCTACGTTAATTTAGTGCATGCCACAGACATCTCTATGCAGGAACAGAGATTCACAACCCCCCCCCCACTCCGAGGTGTCCTGGTTTTCCCAAATGAAAATATGGTCACCCTAACTTAGACAGGTTTTATTTTGTCATTTTGTACAAAATAAGTGTAAACAAAAAGAAATTTCATTAAGTACAGCTCTCTAGACAATTTCCTTTTTGCAGCCTTGATAAAGGTACGCAATACAACCCTTAGCCCCACATATCAGCCCTGTCGCTAAATTTTGTGGCTTCATCTCAGGGCACTTTACAGACACAATTCAACCAGATCACAGTCAGATTGGTTCAAAGTTTTCTATCTAAGGAAAACCAGTTGATTGCATCGACTCATTGACTCTTCAGCAATCCCTCACACTAAGCATGCTTTTTAGCTACAGTGGAGAGGAAAAACTCCCCTTTAACAGGAATAAACCTCCAGCAGAACCAGGTCTCAGTGTGAGCGGCCATCTGCTGAGGCCGACTGGGGTTCAAGGAGACAGAAGCAGAGATACAAAAGGTAACTGTAAAACATCTATAAACAAAGGCGTTGATGGCAGCAGCACAGCTGATATTTCTCTCCAGGATGGAGTCACAGCCAAACAGGAACAGACGAGGCAACATGCTACTATGAGAAAAAGCAAAGAGAGCAGAACGTTAGAGATTGAACTAACAGATTCTGCAGAGAAGGAGAACAGAGAAAGAATGAAGCTGAATGATGAAATGGGGGTCCCTATGTCCTCCAGAAGTATAAACCTATAGCAGCATAACTATAGAGATAGCTCAGGATGTTTTACCTCGGCCTATGATTTTGATTTTTCCTGCAAAACACCGACCAGTTGTTTCTATGGCTGAATATTTTAAATGAAGGATATGAAGCAGACCACACTTACCATTGAGGTTTGAAGCAGGTCCTTACCAGCATGCCCTGCCAAGGGTTAGCTTAAAACTGAAAACACAACACTTTACAAGTCTGAAATTGTTTACAGTCCATGACTCATATTCCACCACATGTTCCCACATCTTAACGTATATCATGGCAGTGAGGCACAGTTTCACTTTTACACTGGTCAGCAAATCTACCTGTTTTCTGGCTTTTGTATTTGGTTGAAGTGTCTTCACCAGAGCACATATACTGTAGATACAAAGAATGTTTGGAAATCCTGTTTCCCATAATGTCAGTCTCTTTTCTCAGGATTAAGTTCATGGAGAAGGCAAGCTAAAAGGAGCTTTTTGCAAGGCACTGCTGTTTTTATCTTAAATTATTTCTTGTCTGCAATGTAATTCAGCTGAATATGATCCTCAAACTTAAAAAGAGATTTTTTCTGCATTAGTCAACAGGTAAGATAGCTTGATTAGAGTTAAGAACAAGGTGTTATATATAAAAAAAGTGACCAAATATTAATAGAAGCCAAAACTATAAAATGTAGGCAGGGACTAGTTGATGTAACTGATCAAACAGGGTCTTAGTTCCAGCACGAAGGGAGCAGAGGAAGAACAAAAGGGGTGAAAAGGGACCTAAACATGAAAGGCAAAGTTAAAACTAGCTCACACAAAATTTAGGATGAGTTCGCAGCTTGATGCCTTTGAAGTTTTTTGACTCTTGGCCTTGAGGGAAGGAGAGGGAGATAGTGATAAAAGTCTCAGTGATTACAATTTGGGACAGCAGGTGTGTAAAAATGACAATCCAGCAAGAAAACCATTAAAGAAAGCCAGACATTAAATGAAAAATGCAAAGTTTATCTGAGCGTCTAAAAAGAGAGACTACAAAGGAAAAGAAAGAAATGAGTGTTTTTCTTTCCTGGAAATGATTCTGTCAGCAGCGGGTGGTCTGCTGGTAACATTGGCACTTAACGTTATATTTTCTCTAAGATTTTTGCATGTCCACTGCAAACACAAATCATTGTTCCGGATTATTTCAGTTTTAAATTGGATAGGTGCTGATGTCACTACTTTCTACCATTTTGAAGATAGTTAACAACTTCAAATTTTGGTTATGTGGAGGTAAAACAAACTTTCCATTACAGCAAACAGTCTGATGTCTCTAGATGGTTCTGACACTGGCAGAAAAGACTCCTCTGATACAAATTCTGTGCTGTTCAGTGAGTGAAGCACTAATACTAATATTTAACTGCTTGTATTTCCTTGTATCTTTATCTGCGGAATATTGCAAAACTTATAATAACTTATAAATATCCTGTTCAGGAGAGATGCAAGGAAAAAGTCCATGCATTTGTTACTTCAAGGCTGGACTATTGTAATTCTTTACTATCAGGAAGTCCACAAACTGTAGTTGGAAAGCCTTCAGCTGATCCAAAAACTGCTGTAGCCAGAGTTCTGATGAAAATTAAAAAAAATTGGCTTCCTGTTAAATCCAGAATAGAATTTAAAAATCCTCCTTCTCACATATAAAGCCTTAAATGGATAAGCTCCATCTGATATCAGAGATCTGATTGTTCCTTATGTTCCTAACAGAGCAGTTCGCCTCAATCTGCAGGTTTACTACTAGTGGTTCCTAGAATTTCTAAAAAAGTAGAATGGAGGCAGATCTTTTAGTTATCAGGCTCCTCTCCTGTGGAACCAACTACCAGTTTTAATCCGTGAGGTAGACACCTCTGTCTACTTTTAAGGCTAGGGCTTAAAAAACTTTCCCCTTTTTGATAAAGCTTCTAGTTAGAGTGGCTCAGGTTATCCTGAGCTATCTCTATAGTTATGTTGCTATAGGCTTAGAATGCTGGAGGACATAGGGACCTTTTTCCATCATTCTGCTTCATTCTGTCTCCATTCTCTCTGTCTGCAGATGTTAGCATTGTCAGACCTAAGGAAATCCAGACAGATAGGAAGCACCACACATGCTAGAAAAAACTGTGTAGAGTTACCCAATAACTCTGGATCACATAGAGGAGACGGTGTTAAGCGTGTTGCCTTGGTTAGAGCCAGTGATGGGAGTAACGGTGTTAAAAGTAACGCCATTACTAATGCCGTTACCTTTTTTTAGTAACAAGGTATTCTAACTAATTACTTTAACTGTAACTATAACGCATTGCCGACATCCCGTTACTGCACGTCACTCAGGTCGCACAATTTACCTTTTTTTTATTATAGGACTCGTGCGTGCCTTGTCATGAGAGACGGGAGAATGAGATTGGCTGTTATGGGTGTTAAGGTACAGCACACACAGACAGATGGAGAGTGAGAACTACAGCAGCAAAACAGTGTTTTCCACGGAAACACACATGGAAATACCGGTGTTACGTCGAGCTGCGTTTCCCCATCAGATACGGTTTCCCTGCATCTCCGCACAGCGCAGGCGGCAGATTTCACCGCGCAAGTGAAAGGAAAGTCGTGTGCTCGCTAAAGGCGGGTAGCAGCCTACAGAGATCAAATGTTAGCCTATATGGAGAAAGGGAGAAATCAAGATGGATGGATGGATGGATGGATGGATGGATGGATGGATGGATGGATGGATGGATGGATGGATGGATGGATGGATGGATGGATGGATGGATAGATAGATAGATAGATAGATAGATAGATAGATAGATAGATAGATAGATAGATAGATAGATAGATAGATAGATAGATAGTCTGCCTTTTCAACTTGAGAGGGTCGCATATTTGAGACGGCCTGCACACACACGTAAACTCTGGGGGGGTGGGGGGGGATACACATTTAATCTGGATTATAAAACTTTTAATTTTTACTGGCCCTGGAAATGGATTATTAGCATCAAAAGAAAAGGCAACAGTAAAGAAAAAATGTGTTCTTGGGAGCAGGCTGCCATGTCTTGACCTGCTTGTTTGAAATCAGGGGTTAAACACCTTGACAGCTGAACATCTGGTTGGTTTTAGTGGTAAAAGGTGAATCATATGGTGGAGTTTGATCAACATTTTGCTTATATTCTGTAGCTTCACATCCTTCCCTATGTGTGCCTCTTCATGTCTGCTTTTGCCCTCCTCAATCTTCCTGTAGGTCAAAAGGACTTGTCATTGCCTCACCTCCTATCTAGTCTCTGTTTGCTGCTCCCACCTCCTCCTGGCTGTTGTGCTTGTTCTGTTTTGTCCCTTTTACTGAAGAGTATAGGTGTGTTTTAGTCTGTGTGTGTGTGTCTGTCTTGTGTGATTAAAGAAGGTGTCATTCTTGTCACAGCGTGCCACCACTGCCTGCTGTCACCTGTCTGCCTCTAATGGATGGTGTCACTATGGTTGTTCGTAAATCCGTGCATCGTTTCGACGGAGCGACACGCTGTGGCGTCTGCAGTACTTCTGCAGTCTGTGCTTCCATGAAAAGGGCTTTGGAAAAATCTTCCAAATGTTCATCACTACAAGCTTATAGCAAACTTGTTATGATTTCACTTGATAAACCAACATCAAGTACAGCACAAAAGGTAATTATTCAGTCTAAACCTGACAGACATGCATTTACCAATGAGCCAACATAGTAACTAATCAGTTACCAAACAGCAGATCTGAAATGTTGTTACCTTAATTAATGGAAATGTATGGTTGGAACATAATATGTTAAACGTTTGAGGGAGATGGATGCCTCTGGAAGCTATAAGTAATAGTGCTTTGGTGGTGGTATTGCAGAAAGTGGAAATTAAACTGACAGGACCATGAAAAATGTAGCATATCATTTTTCTCCGTTGTTTTTTTTCAATGGGAGTTTACAGGACCTACTTATCCAGATTGATTAGAAAAATCAATTATTAATTCATGTGAGGAAAAAGAACTAAAAACAAACATCACTCGGTTCAGACCAATAATATACAGAGTGCAAGGGTAGAGGGAGCCAGAAAATGATAAGAAAAAACCATCCATCAAAACCAAAGAAATGCATTCCAATGAAGCCTCAAACATATTTCTGCTCTTTTATTCCGGTCCTTCAGCCTCCCTATTATTATATTAGTGTCCCTGAGCCTGGATGTTTCATCACAACCAGAACTATTCATCACTTTCCAATTATGCATTAGCCATGTCGTTTTTGACGGTGACTTGTGTTTTCATCTTTCTTTTGACATCAGATATCTTGTTATCAAGAATTCAAAGGACGGTTCACCATGCGACACAGCCGACTCGGTATTTTATTTCTAATCTAAGGCTCCGTGGAGCTTCCCGTGTTTCAAAGCAATCAGAATTCTAACTTCTGCAAATATTTGATTCCTTTAAGACTGGGGAGAAACAGTTTCTTTCTTCTGTCAGACCTGGAATAATAACCTGTTTTAAACTAATGAAATGCACATCATAGAAAATAAAATAACAATAACTAAATAATATTACTGCAATCATTTATTAGATTTTCTAAGGATGAAAAAATTGAAGCTGTTTTGTGAAAGTGACAAACGAGAAAAGAACTGACATGGAGTCAACATTTATTGGCAGGGCTGGTGTCCAAGACGATGGCTTCATCATTGTGTGACATGGTCTCAAAGAGGCCACCATGTATACTCTTAGTGGGGAAAAAAAAAAAAATATTCAGCATGCATGTGTTCAACTATGGGAGAGATGCTGTTTCAGGAGAATTAAATTCCCTTAATATGTCCAGCATGGAATGAATACATTTCATCACCTCAATCCAAATCCTGCAGCTTGCTGGGAATCAAATTCCTTCCTGCATTTGCATTGAGCTATTTCTAAATGAAAGATCCAGTTACTAACATGTTAACATCACTGATCACATGTTTCCTTCCTTTACAGCTACATGTAAATAAAAATGTATTGAGGAATAGCAAGTTATCGTCCCTGGAGGACCTTGATAAATACCAGAACATCTTAATTTTTTTAAGGGTTATTTAGTAAAAAATAAAAAAAGAATAAGGGCAGAGATCATAATATTATGAAGCTTGTGTCGTGGGACAGAACTAGCATGGAAAAACAGAATGACCTGATTTTCTAGCATTTAATTGAAACAAACATAAATATGGGCAGTTTTAAAGAGGTTAGTGATGTTTTTTTCAGTTCAGCTCCTCCAGTATTAATTAAATTATATTAGCATAAGATTGGAAAGTGTCCATTCTATATGTTTTCTCTATTATATGTGTTATTTGAGGCTTGTTTTGTTATAAATCAAAAACGGGTCACTGGATACTGTGGTGGAGGGACTACTTCGTAAACAGATAAAACCAACATTGATTTCAACCTGGAATGCAAGTGAGGTTATTGTGCTGGATTTTATTCTGATATGGTTGAATACCTAAACAGAGCCAACCTGAAACCCAAACTTATATCAGCTTTAGTTATAGACATTATTAATCTGGGCCTGCCCCCATAAAATATAGTAATTTGCTGACTCAAGTTTCCAGAGAAGTTGTTGAATCTTTGACTCCCCAGTCTCTTGTGTATGCTGTAGTTCCAGTGTTTGTCTGATTCTGTGGAGGGCGGGAAGAGGTTTACCCAGGGAATCGCGGTTGTTTAGCCAGGTGAACGGGAGAAGCTGACTGCCACTCAGAGTTCCTGCGGTACTTGAACGGTGCGTGGGTAGATGAATCCCTTTCTCAGTGTGAATCTCAAACCAAAGCGTCTCTTCTGGGGAAAAGTAGATTCAAAGCACGTCCAGTTTAAATCACTTAGCTTTCGGTTTGAAGCTCAGGGATGATCGCTTCCAGCGAGAAGTTCTGAGAACATCCAGTTTGCAGGATGACTTCCCAAAAAACTGGCAAACACTCTGGCGTCGAGAGGTAGTTACAGTCAGCAGCTTAACAAGGTAATCTTCTGCAGGTATGGTATGTGAGGAGGCGGACCAGAACCAGGCACCTCACAATTTGGAGGGAAGGGGGAACAAACACAGAAACATAAACACACAGACAGGAGTCCTGACAGAAAGGATGGTTTTCAGCAGAACCTTTAACTGATTGGATGACATCTAGTGCCCGCCTATCAAAGCTTGTTTTTTAGCCAATCACAATAACATGAAGTATTAGCACGCACCATGAGGAAACCAGAACAACTAATGCTTCTATGCTCTTGCTGTTCCTCCTTCAAAGATGAAATTGTGGATTCTAACGAAACAGCTGTGATAGCAGCAGCTACAGTAGTAGCCATTCAAAGTATCCCCACTTTTCTTGATGGGTCCTTGGAGGTTCCTTGGCTGGTCCGCTACAATTCCTTTTTAAACATCAAACTGTCATGGTTTGTGGACAGAAGCTTCATCTCTTGGTCAGACCCTGTAATTCAGTGAAAGCATGGAGTCAGAATTAAAAGATATACACACCCAGGAGAAGGAGGGGTCCCACATTGCATCAGATACTGACATGCACTGGGAAAAGATTCAGCTTAGCCCCATCGCGTCTGCAGATACGGTCGCGATGGTGAACCTCTCTCAACTCATCAATATTTGACAAGTTGAGAGCAGGAATACTTTGACAAATTCGACACTTAGGAACCCGTCTCTTCTTACACCACGGAGGATGTGTCAGCCGGATGGAGGAGATCCTCAAAGTATTCCTTCCACCTTCTAACAATGTCCTCTGCATTGGTCAGCAGCTCCTCAGATCCACTGAAACATGCATCCATTTAAGTAACTATTATTAATGTCCTTATATCTTTTTCCAGCAAACTTAATACTGTTATTCTAATGTTCTATGAAATATTAATAATGAACAATTGGTCATTTTGATGAAAACCTTTGGAGCTATGACCTTTTAATACGATGGTCACTGGAAGACCTGATATGTCTACCTGACTTTGAGTCATGCATTTTTTTTTCACTTGAAGGGCTAAAAATGAGGCCAAAGCCTTTTTATTTTCATATTGAATGAGCATCATGCTGACATCCTATCTGCAAAGATGCGTACTGCCACTGATTACAATCCTCTCACCTGCCTGGAGTCGTAATTATTTTTCACCACCTACATATGATACAATCTTCAACCATTTCTAAATCTTTTCATCATGCTATCTCACTCTAATCCCAGCCCTTTTGTTTGGAGTCTTTTCATCATAGAGTATCTGTCTGAAGCTCAAACAGTAATTCCCCACTTGACTCTGCTCTGCTGCGAGCGTCCAATGTAAATCTGTTTGGACTCAAACCTTTTATCACTTTGGGTCATGCGACAGACACATATTTTAGGGCTCATTTTTTGCCTTTCATCATCGGGTTCCTGTCATTACAGCTCCTAACAATGGTGTTTTATAGTATTCCCACCGCCCCTAACTTTTAGGGCTCTGCTTCTCTCTCTTTGCTGCTGGAGAATATTCCAAATGCAGAGCTCATGCGTCGAAATAATCAATTAACGCCACATTTTGATCACAGTCTCTTCCTACTTTTAATATGAGCACTTATATAACTCCCCGAAATTCTAACTTTAATGTTTAGTTCCATTTCATCTTGGACTTTAACCAAGATGCTTACTTTAACTATTTTTTTTTAGCTCTTGCACTAGTTGTGTATCTAAAAAATGTGTTTTGTACCTTAATATTTAATTGTACAGCTTTAAAAGAAATATAACAGAATAGAAAAGAGAGCAGCAGTTTTTTTTACACTGATTTCATAGAATCAGCTTATTTAAATGGATCAATTAGATGTTAAAGTTCATTCGGCCAGTGAATGACACAGCGCCACTTATAGCACATTTCTAGACAGTGATTTGCTCCTTAGCAGCATTACTCTGAGTGCAATAGGTTCCTCAGTCTTTGGGAGCAGATAAGTGCTGCTGAGGAGTGATTCACCCTCTACGTAGAACCGTGCCTGAAGTGGTGCCGGGTCATTCACTCGCGTGCTGACTGAATGAGGCTTTGATTCATTGCCGCTGTCAATGAGTCAACTTTTGTGAACCTACAGCACACACAGAGAACTGTCACTGGGAAACCATTCACTAACTAGCACTGAGCTGGACTCTATGAGCAGTAGATTCACAAACCCAGAGTCAGTGACAGCACAAACAAATTATGTCCTAATTTGTACTTTACCAAAGTGATTAACTCCTCAGCAGCAGTTCTGTGCGTGTTAGTGGATGAAAAAGCAAATCTACATTTGGTTAAACTAATCATTCTTTTGTCTGCGGCAAATTTCCCAAGCTTTGACACGGTTCCTCTACCCTCAACACAGGTCAGAGAGGAGCGAATCAGTTAATAATGCTATTTAATAGGCGTGTGCATTGGCACTGCCCTCACGATTCTATTTGATTACGATTCACCAGGTAACGATTCGATTCAATTCGATTCTACGATGCATTGCGACTTCGTAAAATCCGAAATGTGCCCAGATATCCGCTTTCCAAGCTTTTGGTGCTTTAATTAGGGCTACCCATCTATCACGGTCATCTCCCTCCGCCTCAGCCATCTTGATTGTTGTTGGTATCCCCCCGGAAGTAATTGAAACTTCACAACTTGTCCATTTGAGGCCAGAAAATAAACAGTGACATAATCGATTATGGCACGTTGCCGCATCGATGCTGAATCGTGCATGCCCCGCATTGCCATGCATCGCTGAATCGATTATTGTTGACAGCCCTACTATTTAATACAAATTATTCAGAAGGACAGAAGATTCTTCAGTAAGATTAACTTACTGACGTACTTTTGGATTAACTAATTTCAATTCAATTCTGTTTATTTATATAGCACCAATTCACAACACATGTCACCCCAAGGCACTTTCTTTACAGAGACAATTCAACCAGATCATACAGTCAAATTGACTCCAACGTTTTCTGTCTAATGAAAACCAGTTGATTGCATATCGATTCATTGACTAGAATACAATCCCCTCACACTAAGCATGCTTGTGAAGATGACAGTGGAGAGAGGAAAAATCCCCTTACAGGGAAGAAACCCTCCAGCAGAACCAGGCTTCAGAGTGAGCGGCCATCTTCCGAGGCCTACTGGGTTACCTACAGTAAGCTCAGTATTGTCATTTAATGCAGATGCTGCAGCATGATGTATAATGGAACCAGTTGATTAAACTTAGTCTTTACCAGTATTGGACAAAGTAACCAATAGTAGTAGTTGAGTAAAATTATTGATATGCACAGCCAAATCGTGCACTTCTTTTGAAAATACTTAAGTATTCAGAAGGTCACATGCATTTGAAAGTACTTAAGTAAAAAGTAAATATTATATTTTCTTATAGAAAATTTCTTGATAATTTTTAAAGAACCTTGTAACTTTCAGAAACCACCTGATGTATTGATGCGTAGAACCAACTGCTGCAAATTCTAAACCACATGTAAAGAAACTTGGCATAAAAATGCCAAAAAGATCAGAACAAGAACAGATATTTTGATTTTCATTTTCTATTCAAAAAACAACCAAAAAGAAAACATTAGAGTCTTGAATCTCAAACTTTCAATATAGAATAGAGGTTTAAGTTTTAATTTATGACCACAAAGAAACTATAACTCTGCTTTGAGAACTCATCCTAGTGAACAACGTGGTCACAAGGCAGCAACTCATGGCTTGATAAAAGGTATAAACTACAAATAATATCTTCACAGAGTTTCTCACATTTGTGTAATGACATTAAATCTCTAAAACAGCGGCGTCCAGATTCAGGCCTAAGGGCTTCTATCTTCCATGTTGAAATTGCATTAAAGAATGAAAAGAGCAACAACGGATAACTAGCTAAGCTGAGCCAAAAGGAACAAGGAACTAGCAGCTTCCTATAGATGGAAGCTGCCAAACAATACTTAAGTAAAGATTATCGAAAAAAGTACTTAACTACAGTAATCAAGTAAATGTACTTCATTCCTCTCCACCACTGCACTGCAAAAACGAGCTAGAAATAAGTACAAATTTCTTAAATTAAGTGTATTTACCCTCAATTTGAGTAGGTAAATTCCATTGTTTGCCAATGGAATGAGTATTTTTACTCTTAAAATAAGATAATTAGATAATATGCACTTGAAATAAGACAATGCAATTGTGTTTTCTTATTTTAAGTGTAAATTGTCTTGTTCCATTGGCAAAATGTCTCTTTTACCTCCTCAATTCAAGAACAAATGCACTTATTTTAAGAAAAAATGACTTATCTAGATTTAGATTTTTTACAGTGTGGTCTTTACAGATGTTAAATCGAGCATTTTGACAAAGAAAATATTTATCTACTCAGCAAAAAAAAGAAAAAAGAATGCCAATGCGGCTGGGAAGCATTTTTGAATAGCATAAATGCAACATGAAAATGTTGTATTTAGATATGGAATGTCTAATTCCTGCTCAGAGCAGTTTTTCATATTTATTTTAGTTTGAAACCTTAATTTGAAACGATCAAAACCTTTAAAAAAAGTTAAATCCCCCCCACCATCATGAACAGTGTAGGAATCTGTTTGCATCATTAAATCTTCTAATTCTTAACTTTTAATTCTTTATGATGCTAAAATGGGAATAGCATTTCCTGAAAATGTGAGGTTTCATCCCTCCCATTTCCACATCACTTTTGGAAATGGGACGCTTGTTAATGTGCTGGCCTTCACTACTTTGGTTTGTTCGATGTTCCACCTTAGTGGGGGCATTAGCCAGCCTCTGTGGCTGCAGTATAATTTCCTCCCCACATCTCTGCTTACTGGATACTGCAATATGCACACATGCTCACCCACATTCTGGTTTCCATGGTAATGGGGATGGCTATGGTCATGAATTATGGGTACCACCCTTTTTGAAGCTTCCAGAGACATAACAATCAGGTAAAACACTGAACTGATTATACATTAATCTGCGTTCAGCTGAAATTCGAAAGTAAAGTCAGACTGCTGTCACGGCGATGCTTCATGGTGACTTTCTATAAATTATTTCTACTAATTATTTTCATAACTCACACAGTTTACTTAGTGAGGACCAGCAGCATGCACATTAAATCTTTCATTTCTGACTCATCCAGTTCTCATTAGCAATTAAAACATGTGGATAGCAACTTATAGGCAGATAAACTTAGCAGAAAACCTTTTATTGAAATTAGTAAATAAGTAGGTCTGAGGGCGCTTTAAGCAATGAGATTTTAATATTATAAAAAAAAGAAAGAATATAAAAATAGCTAAGTCAAAGGTTTGTTCCGTATTATCCATAGATATACAGTGTCAATTAAACCTGCAATGCAGGCAAAGCCTAAGAAGTAAACCTGAGAATAAATCAATTCACCTAATTTATTATAACATGAGCGTCATTATGAACTTTGTGGGCTGGTGTGAGAAGAACCACCAGTGTCTTAACTCCAGTAAACCCAAAGAGAGGGAGATCGACGTCAGGAGAAGACCCCTACCCTCACTCCCCTGTGAACATCCAGAGGCAGGACATACTGGAAGAGTTTCAAATCCCTAGGTGCTCACTTCAATACAACTGGACTAAACTAATACTTACCAACACCCTGTATAAGAGTGGTGGCATCAGCCCCATCTCTGAGCTGTTGTCTGGGCAGTGCGAGGGGGGCCGAAAAGAGAGACAGAACATACTAGTGTAAAAGGCAGCCGCTGTCCTAGGCTGCAACTCTGGACTCAGTGAGGAAGTGGCTGAGAGCAGAAGGTTGCTATTCAAGCTTCCATTTATCATGGACAAATGCTTCCACCCTCATTTGCAGCTGGGACTGTAGAGGAGCTGAAGCAACTCCCTTTGGTGAAAGACTTTCACATCCTTAATGTAAAAATGAGCGCAGGTCAATCATCCCTGCTGCAACCAGACTCTACACAATATGACACGATAACTGGTGCAATGCGTATAATGTGCAATTACTTTCATTTTGACACCTTTGTGCAATAAATATATACAGGTGCTGGTCATAAAATTAGAATATCATGAAAAAGTAGACTGATTTCAGTAATTCCATTTAAAAAGTGAAACTTGTATATTATATTC
>JAGKQL010000054.1:36205280-36273482 GCA_018398635.1 Cyprinodon brontotheroides | reverse complement strand
TTTTTGATTGGCAATTGAAAATAGAAAGAACGAATGATACACGGATTTAAGTGACTATTTTGTTCCAATTTTGAGTTTAGAAAATCGCTGTTTCGCCATGATAACTGCACAAATATTGCCACTGCGCTAGCCACTGTGCTAGCAACGAGCATGTGCCTTTCACTGGGGGCGTGTAGTAGCGAGTTCTCGCCGTAAAAACCAGAACCGACTCTCGCCCGATGTGCAACGGTGACTTCTGGAAGCGTGTGGGTCTTGAACCCGAAGGCCTCTGCACTTACAGAGTACCTGTATTTCCCCTACAGACCACCAGGGTGGCCGAGAAAAACCTTTGTTCAACCTGAAATGACCCCTAACCATCCAAAACGTTATGGAACCATACTAATTAACTGAAAATGTTGCATAGTGTGCTCTTTAATGGTCTTTGCTCAGGAACCCAGAGTTACAGTCTGTGGGAGTTGGGCCTGAACTCACAGAACTCGGATCAGCCATGTTACCTGCAGGATTTCTTTCAGCTGATTTTGTTAAATGGAATCACCTTAAATATAAAAGTTTACAGTAGTAGCCATTCAAAATTTCCCTAATTTCCTTGATGGGCACTTGGCTGGTCCTCTTTAATTCGTTTTTAACATCAATCTTTGTAATAAAATATTCTTTCTGTGATGATTTGGGTACATTTAGATCTAAAGAGAAGCGCCATCTCCAGGTCAGACCCTGTAAGTCAGTGAAAGGATGGAGTCAGAGGAAAAAAAGTATAGACGCCCATGAGGAAAAGGAGGTCACTCAAGTGGCTGGAACTTGGAGAGGGTTCTGCTGGGAGTTGCAGGGAAGTGGGCTGCCTTTCGGCTGGCGTCTGACTAAGAAGGGCCATTTTGAATGGCTGCTACTGTACATTCACATGGAGAGAGACGCTGTGCACATATAAACATACTTGAATAAAATTGTAAGAATAATATTAGAGGAGAAAAAAAACATCAGTGCAGATTGCAAAGGAACAGCAGAAAACATTCATACTAGCTAAACTAAAACCTAAATTGTCCGTTTTTTTTTTTTAGAATCAACCATGTTTTAAGTCACATGCAATTAATCAATGATTTAGGGTAAATTAGTGATTATTGGGGCAGATTTATTGTTTTATTATTTAATAATTATTGTTGATTTTATCATTGTTTTACAGTTGTCATCTCTCCTAGTCGAAATATGTTTACATGCAAACAAACTGTCTCTCCATTTCTGCCATCATACCAATGCCTCCTTTGAGGCCACTTCCACAGAAATGTTTTTGTGTTTGCATCTGACTTTCCCGTTCAGTTTCAGCAAAGACTGTTTTGCAAGCTGGCTGAACTGTATGCGTAAATCGCTTTGCACCTTCTGTAAAGATCTGCTCTGCAAGTAAAAATTGCGTTGCAAGTCAGACATGCAAACCTCTTGAAGATCAGGCCCATACTGTGCCTTTTCCCGAGATGCCAAAAAAGTAAAAAAAACAATCCACTTGACTTTGTTTTCAAGTTTGAAGATATTTCGCTTCCCATCGAGGAAGCTTTTTCAATTCAAAATGTCAGGAATTGCGCAAAGTTCGAGGCTAATATATAGTTGAGGTACTGATACCTTTCAGATTTATGTCTGAATGGTATCAGGTCATTCTTTTTGTTCCATCTCTTTTCATGCAATCCACTTCTTGCTGCAGCATTGATTCATTTCTGCAAATATTGATGGATGTGTTTGTATTAGATTGATGATCAGATTCACACGTGTATTGATTGCTGCATGTCACAGGTGACAAGGAAGAGAGGCTTAACAGGTCTGTGTTCCGGGAGCACAGACCTGTTAAGCCTGCAGCTTCTTGCAACACATGGATCAATTCGATGAACTTGTGTAAATGATCATCTTCTAATCCATGGATAAGTATCAATAAGCAGAGATGAACACTAGCATGGTTTCCGCTCCATTTTAACAGAGGAAGGGGGAGATTTAAAAGTTTTGGGTCAAAATAAAAAAAAAATCACCGAGCCAAACATTTGCATGCAGAAGCAGTGTAAAGGAAAATATATTGAAATAAAAGTAAATAAAGTTATTCTCTGGTGGAGCTTTGATTTATTTCAAATATATCACACTGAGGCAGGATGTGATTGAATGGAAAATCCATAGAACTTTTAGATATAAAATACCAATATAATCTTCTGCTTTGTGAGGGTATATAAGTACTTTTATTTTAGACATTAGCTTAGCTCCCAATTTGGAATTCTTATAATCAGAAGCAGAAAGAAACTTATTGCTGTTTTTCAGTAGCAAAAACAGATGATCCTCTTTGGTCCAAGTTCACTGAAAATAATGAGATAAAAAACATTAACAGAAATTATGTTAGTTTTATGGTCAATATAAATTTACCGTATTTTCACCACTATAAGGGGCGCTCTCTAAACGATCTTTTTTTCCTCAGGTCGTGTGCGGCAGGCGCCTATGGTAAATGCAGGCGCCTATGTGTGTTGTAACTTTACTTTTATACCTCACCTCATTGAGGAGATGATGAAAGAGTGGCTGAATGTAAGGAGACCAGGTGTTTTTTTTTTCCACTCATCACCATTAATCTGTAACTCCATGCGTTGCCCATCTCACAGCTGATGTGAAAACATTGGGAAACAAATTAACGCTGTGCTGCTGTTCAATTAACCACCGGCGACTTCATTGGTGAACCGGACTCCAGCAGGTGCAGCAGAAGCAGCGAAGTTTATTATGCAAAGTCAATGGTTGACGCTGTACTGTGGTAGGTGCGCAAAAAGGTCCCGTGCAGCGCCGCTTTTGACGCAGGTGCAGCATCGCCGGGATCGCTTTAAGCATCTGGACGACCGCCAACGCCAGCTGCTGCGCATTCGAGATGGAAAAATTTTGCTCTTGCTGCTGGGCGCCGCCAAGATATCAACCGAATCAGAAGCTGATCTGGGAGCTGACAGCTTGGAGACGAACACAGCGCTCTGATGAAAGAGGAGATGATGAAAGCGTGGCTGAGGAGGTGTAGCCTATACTGAGGAGACCAGGTGCTTTTTTCCATACGCATCACCATCGCCTGCGTGCCCCATCTCACAGCCGATGTGAAAAACAAAGGTGAATCAAATGGATGCTGTGCTACGCCGTTATCCCGGGGGACAACAAAGGAACTTCAACCGCCCAACATCGATTGTGACAGCGCCCGCTTCAAAGATAAGGCTGCGAAGCGGCGTGGGAGCTTATGGATGACCCGACTGAACCACAGTTTTCAGGATAAGTGGAAGGCAGCGCCGGGCAAGTTACGCTTCACAGTTTGCGGATGGATTGTAGATGCTTGACTAACTAAAGTGTCTGCTGGCTCTGTTGTTCGCTTTGCAAAAAGCCGGCATTATTTCTGAGGAGCTGGCGCTGCACGGAAAGTGACCTGACAAGCAGAAGAAGGAAATTGGCATGTCTGATTTAGCACAGCTGTTTAATTCAGAAACAGAGGATGATGACTTTGATGGGTTTGATTAATACTTTGTAATAAATAGCATGAATAAAAGCACAATCATACTCAGTTTTGTTCCCGCTCTATTTTTTCTACCTGAAAGCTGAATTCAACAGCAGCCTCTGAGGCTGCGTCTCTCTCCTCTTTCACCGCCGTGGCTGGCAGGTGTTTTTCATCTAAATAATCTTAATCTTTGCAGCTATATTTGCTGTGATCAGTGGGAATAAAGTAGTTTAATATGTTTTAAGTGAGAAAGGCCACCTGAAAACTTCATAATTGCAGTCAGTTCATCCAGATATATTATTTCGGGGTAGGCGCTCAGACCCCCACATACCAGCGGTGCACGGACAGCAGAAATCCTTTTTCGTTCACCGCGGCTGCTGGCAGGTGTTTTCATCTAAATAATTTAAACTGCAGGCACCAGGATACCGGTAATAAAAGCGAACATATTCTGTCGGGTAGGTTCCAGGATTTTAAGTTAATTTAGGAGTGACCACAGCGCTGTGTCATCTGCTATGTGTCTGTCTCACGGCCAGCTGCCAGGTTTGATTAATACTTTGTAATAAATACATGAATAAAGCACAGTCATACTCAGTTTTGCCCCCGCTGTATTTTTAAATACGGAGTAGAGGTATTTAAAGGTAGTAGAGGACATGTACCTGTATATAAAAAACGCGCCTCTATAGTCCGATGCGCCTTATGTGTGTGTTAAATACAGAAATGGGACACATAACTGAGAGTGCGCGCTTTTAGTACGGGCGCCTTATAATTAAGTGAAAATACGGTATGTCATTTGTTTTCGGTCTTGAAATACAAACATATATTAAAAGACAAATACAAACTTTGTATATATATAATTACACAATTGTGACTGATTTCAGGAGTCCCTGGGGGTGCTGCTGGACTGGATGGGATGCCACACAGATGAGGATGGAGTCTTCTGACTGCGAGTTGGAGATCATCTGGGGGGTCAGGCTCCCAGGCAGATGTTGTGCAGGACAGCATGCCATTATGACCTGTAGAAAAAAATACATACAAAAATATTTATTTTCCCCTCAAGTAATGTATCTTTTTTCATTATCTTTACTACATGACGTTGTTAGAAACCACCATTGACCTAATGTAGATCCACTATTTAACTTTCTTTTTTTTTTTCGTATAAAAGAAACAGGTATGAATTTTTTTTTTTCAGAACATCTGTTTTTGTTATATAATTGCAAATAAAATTAGGCAGTAAGGGGATAATTTAGACAAATAATGATTTATTTCTCAATCTATCACAGTTTAGCTGTTCCCAAACTGTGATACCAGGCCACTTGGCTCAGTGGCGGCCGGCCCATAGGGGGCGCTGGGGCACCGCCCTCCTGATAAGAAGAGAGAAAACGCAAGTAAAATATATTTTTAGAAATTAACTCATAAATGTCACTTTTACTGTCTAGAGTGTGTAACTATAAGCAAAACAAATTATATAAACTACATTTCCCTATCTACTGTCATTCATTTGTTGATTTCCACAGACAGACTCCTACCGTCTCTGTCTTGGGGCTCTGATCAGACTGCCCCACATTTGCAGAGAATCTGCCAATCATGTACTATTGCTAGGTGAATTTAATAATCTAATGGCCAATCAAAGCGTCTCAGAATTTTATGGTCTTGGGGCTCTGAAATACTGCCCTTTAACAGGTTCTGCACCCAAGCGCCAGGTGCAGACAATTAGAGGGACGATGGCGGATGTATGCTTGCGAGGTGCAGCCTCCACCAAATTCTTGGTGAGATCCTTATTTATCTACCCTTTTGCCAGAAGAACATCCCTGTTGTAGGATATGAAAATTTCATGTCGTCGTTATTGTGACTGTGACGAATCCACCTCGTCACTTAAAACAACCTCTAACTTTGCGTGCCACACATACAATTCCTGTTATACTATGCTTGTGAGGACCAATCCACTCAGCGCTGAGCCCAGTAGCTCCATGAACTTAAAACACACAAGCTGTTCCTGGTTACCTGCTGGCGTATTGAGGGTGCACACCTAATACTTCAGTGGGGTTAAATGTGTGTGTGTGTGTGTGCGTGCGGTGCTGCGTGTGTGTGTGTGTGTGTGCGTGGGTGTGTGGGTGTGTGTGGCGTGTGTACGTGTTTATGCTACAGGGACTTGCTCTTCACAAGTCCTGGCTGCGTCTTTGCTAAGGTTCAAAAACCCAGTTTGGTGTAATTGAATAAGTCAATGAATCTGTGTAAAGGAATTAAGTTGTAAAAATTATTTGTTTTGTATATCAATTGTTTCCACAAGTAATATATGGACAAAACTGATTTATGAGAAGAAATCAGAAATAAGAGAGCCTGTAGGGGAGGGGCTTAAACTATTTAATGAGGGCTGTGGGAAGAAGAGCGGCCATTTCTATTTTCTGTTTCTTTGTTACATTGCTGGTAACTGGAGGGAGGCTGAGGCCCAGAGTATCTTGTATATGTTTAGTTTCTTTTGCACCCTGTTTTGAGTTTTTGAGCACAATAAATCACCAACACCGGTAACCCGACTGAGCCTGGATTCTTGGAGGCCAAAGAACCCCGTCACAGTGACCCAAATAATCACTGTTACTGTTATTATATAGTAAATTAAATCATTACTGTTAAATTGTGTATTTATTGTCCAATTGTTTATTTGAATTCTTATTCTGGATTAGTTGGAGACATACACTAGGCTATATCAGCCCCACCAAAAATATTTTTCACCAGCCACTGGACTCCATGCGCGCGTCTATCTCACAGCCGATGTGAAATAAAAGGTGAGAATCAAATGAACGCTGTGCTCGCCGTTATCCCGGGGGTCTGTCAAAGGAGCTTCAACCGCTTCGACATCGTTGTGAGCGGCGTGGGAGGCGATGGATGATAGACGGAGACCACAGTTTGAGGAAAAGTGGAAGGCAGTTCCGCCAAGTTCCGCCACAGTTTGTGAATGGATTGTTGATGCTTCGACTAACGGTGTCTGCTGGCTCTGTTGTTCGAGCTTTTCGCAAAAGCCGGCATTATTTCCAAGCGAGCCGCCACGCTGCACGCGAAAGTGACTCTGACAGCTTAAGAAGGGGAAATTGGCATGTCTGATTTAAGCGCCAGCTGTTTAATTCAGAAACAGAGGATGATGACTTTGATGGGTTTGATTAATACTTTGTAATAAATACATGAATAAAGCACAGTCATACTCAGTTTTGCCCCCTGCTCTATTTTTAAATACGCAGTAGAGTAGTATTTTTAAACACATAGTAGAGGACATGTACCTGTACAGTATATAAAACCCGCGCCCTATAGTCCGGTGCACCTTATGTGTGTGTTAAATATAGTAATGGCACACATAACTGAGAGTGCGCCTTTTAGTACGGGGCGCCTTATGGTCGTGAAAATACGATAGTATGCTGTACATTCTGTAGCCTACATTTGTATCAGTAATGTAGACAATGGTTGTAGCTATATTATGTCAATATTTGGCCTTTATATCTAGAGCTTTTCATCATGTGAAATATACTCATACTTAAGTTATACTGTTTCTCCATCATTTCCTAAGCTGAGTTACTGAATTATGAGATTAGATAAAATAGAAATGCTTCCAGGGAACTGCTTTACTGGGGACATTTATTTAGATGTTAGGCAGACATATGACTCAAAGAGTCTGCTTGAATACTCCTAATACCTGAAACAGAGAAAATACAACATAGATAGTTTCAAGACAGGAGCGTTCAAATCCTCATCTACAAATCCGACTAGAGTGAGATGTCTCAATCTGATTTGATTTGAAATCCCTACATTTTAAAAACGTGTTTACAATTAATTAACTTATTTAACTAATAACTTAACAACTTATTAACTATAAGCCTGTTTATTGTCCCATTTTGTAGCTTAATTGCCATGACTTTATATTTGTCTTTGAACAAAGCCAGTACAGCTATAATATGATATGATATGATATGATATGATTTGATAGACAGCCTGTCTGTCTTCATGGGAACAGATTGGCTGGTCTGTATATGGTGTGCTCAAACTGTCAGCAGGACAGCCTACTTCTGATAAATGGTAACTATGGAGACTGATGTCAACCCTGACCTGTGGAGTAAATCAGCCACCAGGCTCTACCAGATATATGTGTTTCTAGTTTGCTATGTGCAAATACAGAACACCTCTGTAACCAAATAATATGTAGAACCAGACAGATAATCTCTTGGTGGTGCATATTTAATGCATAGATTTTCCTTCCATAACAATGCACTTATAATAAATGCCTTTAAGACAAACAGATTACTGATGGTAGTGCAAATGCATCAACTCCATCCTAGCTTATAAAGTTTTAACCGTTTACTGAGCCTCACCAAAATATATATATATTTTTTCCTTCAGGCTTTAGTGCAGCATAGTGTGCACTGTAACACCCACTTTTCTTTATCTCTTCTTAACGAGAAGATAAAGAAAAGATAAAAAAAGAAACCCCACAAATATTTGTCAAACATGACTAATGGGAAAGGACGTAAAGAGAGAAGAGTTGAGCTATATGCTTTAATTTGTTGTTGATGTGTTAGTCAATTTTTTCTGGTGTTTTTTACTGTAACGACTTTTAGCCTTAACCATATTTTAGATCTGTTTGTAGTTTTCACCTATTAGACATGATCCAATATTAATACTAAACATTTTTTGCACCAGTTAGCAAAGAACAGCAGAGATAGAAGGATGGAGAAGATAATGAAGGAGCTAAAGAGTAGGAAGAAAGAGAAAATAAAAATAGTTGGTTGGAGACACAGAGGCTGTCAACCCTGGGAGCCAAAATAAGCATGTAGGGAGAGAGACAGCATACAGGACAGGATACAACCTGTGGATCATCCTCACCAGTGTATGTAAGTGCCTTGTGATCACATAGTACCGGGTACAAAATTCAAAGCCTGTGGGCAAATGCCACATTTATCCGGCCCTGTATGTCATTTCATAGGGTACAAACACTTTCATTTAAACAGCTGCAACTGAACCTTCTTAGAACTCACTGATGCTGAAGCGTCCCTGTATAATACAGGTTTGATGTGGAGTAAACTGACTGATTATTTGATTAATTCTAATGAATAAATAGATGAAATTATGAGCTGATGAAGGTTCTGTTACACCTGCTCCTCTAACTGTCAGCTGCTTGGAGAGTGGATTTAATAAGCTGATGAACTGCACCTATGGAGGAGCGGCAGGAGGTGGAACGCATCGCCCGCCAAGGACAGTCTGAAAAACTGTACTAGTACAACAGAGCAAATAAAACCAACCCTATTAGAGAGTAATACTGCTGACAGGATCTGGTTTAGAGGGCAATGTCCTGTTTTTGAAGTGATGAAATATGTCACATAGGAACAATACCTGATAGAGTTTGCCAATAGTTGGCTAGTGGTGACATTACAATCTACCTTTACCCTTGATAGTAAGGTCCGGATGAAGATTCTCAGTCATCCAGGTCACAGTCATTCCAAAAAATTTAAAAAGCAATCCACTGGATTTTGTTTCCAACTTTGAAGAGATTTTGCTTCCCATTCAGGAGGGTTTTACAATTCAAATGCCAGGAATAGCGTTGAGTTCGAGGCTTTATACAGTAGCCCAACAAAGCCTTGTTTTTGCTCAGAAACATTCAAGTTGAAACTGACGAACAGGTCCACATCTTTGGAATGGGGGTCGTTTGGCTTCTTTTGCTAGCCTGCAATGTCCCATACCTGTCTATGTCTCTAAAAGGGGGTCGTTAAAGAGAATTGTTATCCTTACCTTGATGGTAATGACCACTATATTTGATTCCCTTATATTTATAGTATCATGCGTTAGGCTAAAAATGTGCTCAGAGTTGAATTATCTGCAATATTGGTTTAGTTATAAAAGGCTGGAATCATCATTTAGCGAACCGCAATCCAACATTGGAAACACGGCCCTCTGTTTGTCTGGTCACTGAACCGTCCAATCTCCTTTTGGAAGTTCCGGTTGCTGACTCTGGAGAATCCCTTCTAACCTGCGGCAGTTTGACATTACAATAAACTGTTAAAAACTATTTCTTTGTTTCTAGTTGAATTCTAGGTCTTCTGTTTTCTGGTAATTTCACCTATTGCAAGACTGTTACAGTCTGTGTTTCAGTTTAAGAGATACAAAAAGTTGAAAATGCCCCAGAAGTCTAACTGACTCTTTGCTGGCTCTAGCAATAACAATGTTCCCTCTCCACACGATGGAGGTGCTGGTAAACTGACAGCTGAAGTGGTGAACTCTTATGCTGAAAGAGTCAGCACTTGCAGGCTCCATACGCGCACTCGGCTGTATTTTATTCTTTTTGCCAGTCTCTTGTAGCAAATGCTGTCTAGAGATTGTCTGGGTTTCATTTGCTGAATAAAGTGCGAGAATGTTGTTTTCGTCCATCTCTGCACCGTGTCTGTGTTTATGATCAAAGGTCAATGATGTAGGCAGTCATTTTTACAGTTTAGAGATTATGAAGTGAAAGGATTTTATTTATATTAATCCTATGTTGGTCATGTTAACTTAGTTTACCTGTTTCTATATTTCCTTCATAATTTTACCTCAATCTCCAAAAGCTGTCATTTTGACGCCTCTAACAGCTGCGTAGTAAATTCTTTCCACTGTTGATTGACGTCCCCCTACTGTTGCCTAGCAACCAACATTCACCCTAGACAACGTTGTAACTCTTTGGCTAATATGGAAAAAATGGCTTTCAGAAGATATCTAACAGCAAAACAGGCTTTGGAAATGCTTAAAAATATTGATGATAGCGATTGGGGCAGAGATGGAGAGATGGATGATTGGTTAGTCGTAAGTGTCCCACATTCGGACAGTGAGTCTGAGGATGATCAAACACACCCAGCAAAATGCAGATGTATCAGTGACCCATTAAACAATTAGCAAACTTTTGCTCAAGCTTTGGATAACGCGATTACAATTGGATAAACTGTTATAGTGACATTATAGTGACAAAGAGTAGTAACTAATAAACTTTATCTATACAGTATCTCCACAATCAACTGAGGGTGACTTGGCTCAGTCCCCAGTTAACCCCTCCTCCTTCTCAACAGTAAAGAATGGAACAGGTGGGCCCAATCTGCCTAAGAGCCGCTAAAACCCGCTGACCCATGGCCATCGAGGCTTTGGTGGGCTACTGTATAAAGCCTTGAACTCACCACTATTTCTGACATTTTGAATTGAAAAAGCCTCTGGATTGGGAAGCAAAATGTCTTTGACTTGGAAACAAAGTCCAGTGGTTGTTTTCGTTTCTCACTTTTTTAGAACTGCTGATGGTTTTCAAGAAAAAGTTCTGAACTGAATGCTAATGCTAACAGAGCCTGACTGAACGATGCATGCTGTATGTTACTTTCTGCTTCTTTCTTCTTTTTCCATTTATTTGAAGAGTTAGGCTACTACGTTTGGACCAGCTAGCATCGTCAGTACCTCATTGGCAGCCCAATCCCTTAGTTCTAGCTGTCTCGCCCTGGAACCAGATGCCCAGGCCCCAGCTGGGCTAAACCATTCTATTCCAGGGTCCTTATTTTCTAATGTATGTCTAAATAATTGTTTATTTGTAACTCTAAACTGAATGGAACTTAACTGTTTGATTACATTTAATATGTCTGCATCAGACTTATTCACACTTGTTTGCTGCCATTGTAGAGGACATCTTGAATGCATTAAACCTAAAATGTGAACTTTTCAACACCTAACTTTTTTAATTTGAACATGCTGGAGGAGCTGACTTTCTGATAATAGACTACTTGGCAGCCACAATCAGAGCACTATCATTGTTTCATGGAGGTAAATATTGAGCCCCTAAGTGTTGTTGCTGATAAAAAAAATATATATAATTTCTCAGATAAAAACCAAAAACCTAAGTGTCTGTGGTCTAAAATGCCAGGAGGGGGCAGTGGTTTCCCTGGTTCATTGCGTCAGTCATGTCGTTCCTTTTATCTTACACTATGGAGGAAGTTGTCACAGGTTTTATTTCTTTCCTTTAGTCCTTCAGGATGTCTATAAATGAAACACGGCCTTTGGTGAAGATGCAGCCGCTGCAGACAGAGATCTCCCTTGACTACTTAAAGTGCTATAAAGTGCCATACAAATTTTCAATTTTCTTACTTTTAAAAAAAACAAAAAAACATTATCATCAGCCAAACATAACCTGAGTGAATAAAAATAAGCTGTTGTCAAATGAGGATTTCAGTGATAAGGGTCCCACCATTATTAAATCATTCAGGTTTGAATCAATTGGTTTCACTTCCCATCCAGGAAGCTTTTTCAATTCAAAATGTCAGGAAGAGCGTTGATGTTAGGTTAAAAAATTTAGGTTTGTAAAAGAGAAACTGAGTCTACACAGGAAAGAGATTCAACAACTCCTGCAGGAGTGGAAAGAGCCCAACCCAACTTCCAGCTCTTTCTCCGAATCACCCTCCTGCAGCCATCTTTTATTAACAGAACATAACACATGGTTACAAAACAGTATTGTTCTGACAGAACAATTGATCAGGTCATAAGACAGGATGCTCTCCTCTTGACTGAATCATAAGACAGAGTGAAGCATCTCCTTGCTTCAATGTTTATAAGTACACACATTAATGTTATAATCATCATTGAATAAACCTAACAGTTGAGTTTGAGGTTCTACAATCCTACGCTATTCCTGACATTTTGAATGAAAAAATCTTCCTGGATGGGAAGCAGAATGTCTTCAAACTTGGAAACAAAGTCCAGTGGATTGTTTTTAATTTTCTTTTTTTAAATGACTATGACCTGAATGAATGGGAACCTTCACCAGCAGATATGATTGTTCCTTTTGACCCTAACAGAGCACTAACCGATAATAAAAACAGCATTAAGATATTATTTACTCCAACACTTAACAATAGTGTTGGAGTAAATAATATCAGGAAGTTCAGTAGAAGTAGTTTTTACTGAGTTCATATCAAATTCAGATCAGAAGAAGTCTTTGTCTGCGCAGGCAGCAGATGAACCTTTTTATTGATTTTCAGTTGGCTGTTGCCAAAGCAAGAATAATTAAATTTATGAAGTCTTTGCTGTTTATTTTTTTCTTTTTCAAATTTCTCTCCAAAGACAAGAACTTATCATGTTTATTTTCCCATCAGTGTTATCCAGATTATCTTTGAGTAGATGCTGTATACACATCCACACGGACCACTATTCTGCTCTTCCTACATGTAGTGAGGACTATTTGTTAACTCCCACGATAATCAGTTATTTTAACCCTCTCTATACCACAACAATAACCCTAATATTACCATTACTGTCTGTACATAACTATCCAACCTGTACAAACCCAGCCTCCACCTGAACCTTAACTCAGATTACCCCTTAGCCCTAAATATAAGGGTTATAAACGGTCCTTACTCTGATGCTAAGACAGGAGCAAAAACACTAATTCATTGCAGAGATTAATTATATGCAGCTGTACATGGATATCAAATGCTTTTTTAGTCACAAACAATTGTTAATCTGAATACAAAAATTACAATGAAGACTTCAAAATAAATATAAGATAAAAGTGCTTGTTTCATGTTATGAATTAGATGACTAGTATATTTGTTAATACGCTTATCTAAGTTTGTTCATGCTGGAGCAAAGAAATACACAGAAATGTAGGTCAGTGTCTGTGTTTGTATTTTGCCATTAGTCTTTGAGAGTAGACTCTGGAGTCCTGACACAATAATAGGCTAAGTGTGTCCCTAAAGGCCCCCAGTCAGATGATTATTTAATCATCCAGAAATGAAAATATAGTGAGTCTCTGAGACAGACTGAAAAAAGAGCGAGCTTCTGCATCAATCAAACAAGCTATTTGTCTCAAACAGTATATTCCTTAAAAGACAGCAAGTAGAATAAAGGAGTCTGATTTTTAGGATAATTTAGACAGATATCAAAGGCCCTAATTGTTCCCTCTGTTCGGATGTAAAATGGTTTTCTCCAAACATAGATTTTAATCAAATTGTCATTGCTGTAAGCTCACAACATCCTTACTTCCATTGCAGTGACAGTAGTTCAGTTCTGTTCCTTAATGAAAATCGAATAATGAAAAAACAGAAAAAAAACCCACATACATCAGTGTGTTTCTCCTTCACCAAATCTGCTACTTCTGATATGACCTCTGACTCATAGCGTTTATGTTGGCTCGGCTGCAGGTCACTGGACCACTGCTGGTGAATTCCGAATTCACATTTACTGTTATTGTAAATGGAAAATAGAGCAGGACATCTGGACTCCAACGTGCCACCTTCAAAGTCACATAAATACTCCTCTCTATGTCTAAATACTGTATGAGTCAACAGCAATAGCTTATTCACTGTCCGTGTCTATAAGACATTTATGAAATATAACTAATTAAGTTGCAAGTGAGTTTATAAAGTGACCAAGATCCAGAAATATCCTCCAAATCAGAATAAATCACCACATGCGTGTGCAAATGATCAGCCACCTGGGTAAATAAATCTTTACATTTGAGAAAAAAGAAAGTCACTTTTGGTGCATCAAAAAGAGAAAGGCTGTGATTGACATGATTGATGACACTGTCAGCTGGTTTGTCAGGTTTCATCTATTACAGTCTGTTCAAGATCTTTGAGCTGCCAGTTTATTATTCTCTTTTTTGTCTGTCAAAGTGAATGCATATATGTCATAGAAGGGGTGCGCCACACAGTTACTTCATGTGATAAAGCTCTGCTTTCTGCCAGAAGTTCACAGTGCATGCTCACTCTCTTTATTTTGCCTAAGCATGAAAAATGAATGGAGTTCTGACAGTGATATTCATATGAGGATATGTGTTTGCACCGTGCCATGCATGAGTCTCAGTCCACTCCACATACACATCCTTATCCATCCACGTGAGCGCGTCATGTCCATTTTAATCTCATTCCAAGCATGTCTCTTTGTGTTTCCGTCACAGAGTGTTTGTCAGCATAATAAATGACCGACCAATTAATTAGGAATGATGCCTGAACCATTGGAGACAGCTGTGAGAAAAGTCAAAAGTTCAAAAGAGGTAAAGCTTCAATTAAAACATTCATTAAGGCTATCCAGTTTACCCAGTCAGCTGTGACAAATGACGTGCTGCTGTTGGCTGGGCTTCAATTTGCTCCAACACACGTTTACGTTAAAGTTTGAGTATGCTTCATGCTAGGAGATTTCACTGGCTTTGACCCATGGTGGATACTACAACAACGATCTAAATCTACATATTAATGTCATGGTGTTTTGAAATGTTTTGAGCCAAATGCAGAATCACAACCAACAAAACCAACAAGAATCTCTAAGCAGAGAACTGCAAGAAGTCTGATGAATTTCTGGTTGGTCTGAGGGGAGAAAGCAGACGGATGAGGAAGAAGTTAGTCAATGACAACTGATGATTGATGGATTTACTTGATGAGGGATGAAGGGGAGGTAGCATGGATCTGTAGGGATTTGATTCAGCTGCTTTTTCAGAATGTACCCCAGAGGTGCAGGAGAATGTGAGTGAGATCAGAGACCATTGGTATTTGAAGAGACATGGTGCTGGAGAGCAGGCAGGTCATTGACTGATTGATTGATTGATTGACTTTTTTAATCTCACAGTGGAGAAATTTACTTGTAGTCTACATCATCTCAAATAGGTTCTATGTATTTTGATTTGTTTTGATTTCTGCCTCAGAAGCCTCGTTAAGTCTCTGTATTTGGGTCCTCAAAAATCTCTACTCAACAACGACTGTAAAAGTCTTTGACTAAAGGAGCTGCTCAGCGCCTCTACGGTCTGGTAAAGAGGGTGGAAGGTGTTGTCCATGATGGATGGAAGCTTAGACAGTACCCTGCTCTCAGCCACTTCCTCCACTGAGTCCAGAGTGCAGCCTAGGACAGAAGCGGCCTTTCTCACCAGTTTGTCTAGACCACAAAGTCATGGAAGGTTTTAAGCAAGGGCCTGCTCACTCCAAAGGACCTTAGCCGGCTTAGGAGGTGGAGGCGGCTCTGGTCCGTCTTATATAGGGCAACGGTAAAGACTGAGAATTGCTGCACACAGGTAAGACCTTTTCCATGAAGATCCAAGACGAACTGTGCTTCACTGATTGTCTGGAACAATAACAGAGTCAAAATTAAAAGAGATTCACCACAAGACACAAGACAAATTTCAACAAAAAGATATACCTTTTTGAAATGAGATATTATCCTTTGCCTCCTTATTTACTCGCTAGTCATCTTGATAGAGAAATGTTCTCAGATGTGCAGCAACATGAGTCGGTCCAGCCAGCAGCAAAGAACCTCTCCATGACAAAAGACAAAAGATCCTCTGCATTCAACCCATCCCGTGGGCAGTAGTGGGCTGCCATTGTTGCAACATATTTTATTTAGATATATAATATTTGGTCGCTGTGTTATTGATTTGTTCGATGTGACAGTTATTTTTTTGGTCAATGCTGTTATTTAGAACATCGCATCTAGTTACTATTGGTTACGCATATCTGATCTAGGCTCTACGTCAGTGTTAGTGGCGGGAGTTTTCAGAGAAGAAGAAGAAGAAGGCTAGAGTTTGTGATGGTTTTGATCTGCGTGTTCATGCCCGGCTGCTCCAGAGAGAACAATCAGAAAAACGTGTAGCGTGGGGCAAATAAAGTTGACAAAAACGAAGACGGAGTCCTTTCTGTTTCGGGAGTGCAACACCATCGTGGGGCACCCAAGGAGGAATATGGGGTTAATGGTCTTGCTCAGAGACCCAGTAACTAACCCTTACTCTTGGTGCTTTCTAGTTTTAAACAGAGAAATTTTTTTGGAAACCTGAATTCAGATCTCTGAGTGGGAGAGCTGAATGTTCCTCATTAGCCTCAACCTCTGTCAGAATTTGGGCCTGTGGTGGAGTTTTGATACAGGTGGCCACTAGAGGGGAGCATTGAGTGAAAGCTGGGTCCACATCCCTGTATACCTGTTTCAGCTAGAATGTAGGAGGAACGAGCTTCCAGTCATTCCATACCTGAGTGTTCTCCTTGATATTTTCTAGTAGCCTGGCCAGCTTGACTGAATTAGCCGGTGAGTGCGTTTGTCTGGTAAGGCCCAGACTCTCCAGTGTGAAGCAGAATGGACCAATCAAAGCTCTACATGTTTTAATGATGCCGTATATGATGTTCTGAGTGAGCTTGATATATCTATGTCATAACTAGCTGCTATCAGAGTTTTTTTTTTTTATCCAAATGAGATGTTTCTGGATGACATCCATAGTTATCTGATAGCTTCCAACCTGTTTGATACGTTTAGTCCAGTTTTACCAGTCAGGCTGATGAGGCTGGCATTATTGCCCCGTGATTAAGAAGTCAAAATAGAACCTAAATTTAAAAATATTTGATCCAACCCATGTATCCTGCCTGCGTGTTGGTGGTCTGTATACAAAACATTTTTGAAACTTGATTAGAAGTGAAAATTCTTTGAAACTTTTGTCATGTTTTGGATCTTTCTATATCTGAGATGCTAGCGCCATCCGAGAAGCACGCACACACCACACCGAGAAGGGGACATTAAAGATGATGCCATATGTTGTTGTGCTCATGCCCGTTCCCCTTCTAAGATTGCTTTCTCCGTTGCATCACAGCGCCACCAACAGGCCAGCCACAATTTAGCTGCATTTTAAGTATATACAGTAGTAGGCATTCAAAATGTCCCCTCTTTTCTTGATGAGCACTTGGCTAGTCCCTTACAATTCCTTTTTAAAAATCAATATTTGTACTAAAATATTCTTTCTGTCATGATTTGTGGACATTACAATCTTAAGAGAAGCATCATCTCCTGGTCAGACCCTGTAATTCAGTAAAAGGGTGGAGTCAGAGTAAAGAAATATGCACACCCAGGAGAAGGCCAGTGGCTGGAAGTTGGAGGGGTGTGGCTAGGAGTCACTATGGAGTAGGCTGCCATTCTGCGATTGATTGACTGGGAAGGGCCATTTTGATGGCTGCTACTGTATAGGACATTTATGTGGAGGCACACATTTATTTAGCTGGCCTTCTGCTTACAGATAACATTTCTGAAATTATGAATGTCTTTCTTTGTGTGGATGTAGCCTAAGCCTTGAAATCTTTGTGATTATCTTTATGCTCTTGAAGCTCCAAGTTAACCGGCCCATTTTTCTTCTTTAAGTTATTCTATTAGAAAGCTCCCAAGCTTTCTATTGTAAACCTACCTTCCCTTCCCGTTCCATCTGGATTCCAAACGTCACAACCAGCTGCATCAAACTTCCTCTCCTCTCCATCTGAAAAAACCTGTTAGCCCTTCAATGCCACCACTTTCCAAGTCCAACTCACATCGTGCCCTCTCCTCTTTGGCATCATCTTCCAACTTCACAGCCAGTCTGATCAAACATTCCACCTTTATCAGTTACTGACATCTGCTCCATTTCTGTAATGACGTTCTTCCTCTTCTGTGTTCCTTTGAAATTCTGGATCAAGATCTCCTCTCATTCCCTTTGTCACAGTAAATCTTAAAATTGTATCCCTGCCTCCTTGCATGTTGATCAGAAGCCTTAATAAAACAATGACAACCTCAACATCTAAAATGGCGACCACACATTATTAAAACTAAAGGATGCAGTAATAAACTGTTTGTTTGCACTTCCATCAAATCAAATTAGTCACATAATAGCAGGTAGCGCATAATAGCATCTCATGCATTTTTACTACTTCTATGCATGTGATGCTGAATAATGCATTGTGATGTGGTAACATTGTCAAACTGTTTTTGATAAGTGCACCATAACTAAGAGGAAGATGTCTGCACTGACAATGGAGTTCAACAGAGCATTAAGGGACCTATTTTCAGTATTAGTAAGATGCTTCCATTACTGCTGAGTCCTCAGAAAATGAAATTAAGATAAAAATGTAAGAAGTTCCTGAATCAGGTCATCACTTTTATTTAAAAACTCGATAAACTGTAAATAAACCTTCTAAATGCAGAAAGGACTGGTGTCAAAGATCTGTTTTAAGCTTTTCTAACTAGTTTGAGACTAAATGTGTCAAACTACACTTACTGTAGATTCAAAAGTGAGCAAAGCAACAAGTATGAAACAGTTCTAAACAAATCACAGGACATTTTTTTATGAAATCTGTTGAGCGTGGGAGCAGGGAACACGTGAGTGAGCATCTTCTTAGTTTGTCGGGTCAACATGACTCAGGTATGTTTCAGTTCATTTTTTTAATGGCTTCCCTTCATTCTTTGTTCTATTGTGATTCTGATGGAGACAGAATTATTGTGCATGGTGTCATGGCCATAACTACTGTACCATTGAGGACACCAATATCGTGTCTTCTGTATTCTATTTTTCGATGTAAATTTTGATATTGATTAAAAATAAATAACAATGACTGTAGGACGGTGATCTAGGTCGTCAACAAAACTGTGAGTTGTTATATATTTGAAGAGCCAAGGGTAGCACGACTGTTTATTAAAACAGAAGCTTCATGGTTTGGGCATAGGCGCTGCGCATCATCATCATCATCATCATCATCAACAGGTTGTTGGGGCACAAGGGAGAAGTTCCACCTTTTTACCACCAGCAGAGTCGCCGATGGATCCCTTCTGAGGTGAGCCTCCTGCACGGCTGCAGCTGTGTCAGATAATACAGGGATCCACACTGCGCCAAACCGTATTTCAGATCTTGCTTTCGCGCCCGCGAGTCATTGATCCGTTTGGTCGCTTAAGCCTAGATCCTCAGTGAAACTTTGTGACTTTGAATCCAGCCTGGATTCTAACCATTGTCTCTGTCTTCCAGGAAACCAGTGTCTCCTCTGTGAAGCTCAGGAAGAGCTAACCTGCCGAGCCGACCCTCAGAGCCAAACCTGAAGATTCTTAGTGAACCTCCAAGCAGCTCTGGACTAAGAGCTGGAAAACCCAAAGCCAAGGTCTGTTCATTATTAGACGTGAGACGCTGAAGCAGCAAGCGGACTCTGCTGATGAACTCCTCTCCATATCCAACAGAGACTCTCCCAAAGCTAACCTCCAAGAAGGTACAAATCTGATATTTAGAATCGAAGCTCCTCAGTGAGAAGCTCACACTAACCCCTGAACTGTCTCTCCGCATAGCAGGGGCTCATAGGTGAACCCAGGTCATCCGACCCGAACCTGAACCAGTACATCCTGTGTGCTTGTTTCAAAATAAACTTGTTAAACTTTTCATCACTTGTATTCAAAGTCAGTGAATTGTTCCTGCATTCTTGGGTGGCTATCAATTTGAGGGCCCACATCATGACTACAATTAAGGTAACTACCCACACAAACTGAGCAGCTGTAATGGTGGTTTGACGCGTTTTCGAAGTCAAAGTATGTGATTTACCAGCAAAGTCTATGGGGGGGACGCATTGAGAAGGCCAGTTTCGCATCGAACCGTTGTGATGTCTGAGTGTTTGGCATCCAAGCATCTGAGAGTTCAATGCTTAAGTTCATAAAATTAAACTTTTCCCAGTCTACACCAGGGTCAACCAATCAGAAAAGCTAATCCAGGAGTTTTCTGGGAGTCTGTTGTGTTTTCTGCAGAGCTTCTGCGTGTGAAAATAAAGAAATGTGATGGGGGTTAAACTGGTTCCATGTGTTCCAATTCCATGAAACCATTTGGCAGCCCACTAAATGGTTCTATTAACGATTACAGGCAGAACCACAGCCTAGCTCTGGGCAGCACCACTTACGTCATGTTTTTACGCAAGTTATGCATAACAAAAGCGCTCAAAGCAATTTAATGATTGACTTAATTTGAAGGAAGAGAAAGATGGCGACAAGACGCTTTGCAATCATTGCAAAGTGGCAATTACATTCCGGGAAATACATCCAACATGCAGAAACATCAGTGCACACACCATGGCATTCATTTTAACGATTGCTGTTTTTGATGCTTCCAGACAGAAGCTATAGTTACCATCAGCAATGCCTGATACCGATAGACAGGTATAAGGCATTGCAGGCTAACAAAAGAAGTCAAACGACCCCCATTCCAAAGGGGTGCACCTGTTTTGTCAGTTTCAATTTGCATGTTTTCAAGCAAAACAAGGCTTTGTTGGGCTACTGTATGAGCCTCCGAAGCTAACGCTACTTCTGGCATTTGAATTAAAAAAGCTTTATAGGATGGGAAGAGAAACGTATTTAAACTTGGAAGCAAAAGTCCAGGCGGATTTAACTTTGCTTTTTGGAATATTGTGGAGGTAGATAGAGGTTTCTCTTCATACATCCTGTTACAGACAGAATGTGTGTCTCAACACTCTGCCTGGTAATAAACTTTCACTTTTACTTCCTTAAGTTTAAACTACCTCCTGTAAAGATTACTTGGTTTTTGTGGCCAAACAAGTCAAGCTTCATTTACATATAAGAACGTTACTGGGACTAAAACTTTTTTAAGGGACATGTGGTTGAAAAAATGTTTAGGCTGAGAAATCCAATATAAGAAAATGTTTAAATGTGATTCCAGCAACATTTTCAACCACTGTTGCTAAGCTCTATGTGATAATCATGTTGCTAAATTTTCACAAAACCAGTTGACATTTAAAACAAGCTACTATGGAAACTAACCACTAACTTTATTAGATTAGTCCTGATTTTAGGAGATAACGCTTCTCTTTACATCTTAATATCCACAAATAATGACAGAAAGAATATTTTAGAACAAAGACTGACTGTAGGGGAGCAGCCAAGGACCAACCCGGGGCCCATCAAGGAAGATGGGGAAGTTTTGAATGGCTACTACTGTAATAATAATAATATATGCAGACTTCCTTATGACTGTATCACCAGTCTAACCTGAAACCAACCGAAAAAAAACCTACAAATAAATTAAAAACTCAGACTCTGTCAGTAATGTTTTAAAAAATATATAAAAATAAAATGTAAACTAATCAGATGTCGCACTTATCTTTGGGTCGGTAAGACTGACCCATATAAGATCAGCCGCCTGATAAAGGCTACAGAAGCAGAAAATCCTGACCTAGAATATTTTTCTACTTCATTTGAACAGAAAGGGTTTTGACCTCATTCATCTTACAAATCCAGTAATACAAAAGGTGAAGTGCCCATTATGGTACTAATTAATATGAACTCATCTACTCAGTCATCTGTGACATTTTGCACTGTAATCTCTTTGAGGTATTCTCCCGTGGCTCAATGCCTCTTTATGTGTTGCAGTAGGCAAAGTGGACTGAAGGGAACTCCTGATCAACTTCTATGAGTTCACTTCTCCTTTTTGGAGAAAATAAAGGTACAATCTTTCTTTCAAGGACACTGTTGTGTGACTTATACTTATCTGTCAATTATTCCTTGGTTGGCCTAGTGGTTAGAGCAGTGTGCTTGTGCTCTGAGAAGATTGCAAGTACCCGGTTTGATCCCCATGGCCTCTACACTGAGTTCCTGAGCAAGAACCCTAACCCCACAATGCTCCCTGGGTGCCACACAATGGCAGCCCACTGCTCCCCAGGGGAAGGGTCAAATCCAGAGAGTGAATCTTCCCAATGTGGGACACATTGAATACGTTTTACCAGTACATTAATTTCAAGAAAAAAGAACTCAAACAAAATATTATGAATAGTATTTTTTGAGATTAACACCAACGTCAATAGATTAAACTCTTAAACTTTCGACTAATTCTGTAATTTGTATCAAAAGGACTATGTATTTTAATGTGTACATTTCTATGACAAGTGAGGATGCAAACTATGGTTTTCACAGCATACATGTAGTTGTAAACTAGATGAAATAAGCCATGTTAGTCACTGTAAAGTTACCTGCTTGTGAAAGTCTTTTACTGTCTAAAGGTGCTTCCATGTAGTCAGTTCACTGATGCAGACAATGAACACAACAGAAGCCTTACAACCTTTTGATTTGCATGCTATTCCTGGCAGGCGTACAGCAAGAATGATGCAACTCAAAGCAACATGAAATGTTTCAAGCCAAAGGGATGACTCTGGCGATTCCAGCAACACTGCAGTGATTAAACACCTGCAATGCACTGCAAAGCAGTGGTTGATGGAGTTGGAAATTCTGAACTTCGGTGTCTTGTTGTGTCACAGCAACCAATCAGGGACTGATTATGGCTGTGACACATGACAGAGGAAGGGAGGAATTTTTCTTTAATCAGAATTTTTAATTTCGATGTCACCATCCAAGCAGGCGTTAGTGCTGCCCTTGTTTCTGAATATAACATCATTGCATAACAAGTACATTTCTCCACTGTGAGATCAATAAAGTCAATCAATCAAAATCAATCAACATAATATGTAATTCCTGTGCCGGTTTTCTGTCAGATAAGCATACCCCATAATAGACCAGCATACCCATAGTCAATATGCATGCGCTGGATGTCAGATTTGCATTTAAACAGTATAAAAAGTTTCTGACTATGGGTATGCTGGTATGGCGGGGTATGCTCATACAATTGAATATAACAGTGGGCATTTTTACCTTATTTAGTGGCTGGAATGATGGTTTTACAGTATTTAGTAGTTCAGTCGCCTCCCAGGTCCTTCAGTTTGCCAAATGAGTGATAAAATCATTTGGTTTTCCTTAGATAGAAAACTTTGAATCAATTTGACTGGATGATATGGTAAACTGTAAAGTGCCATTAGATGAAATGTGTTGTGAATTGGCACTATATAAACAAACTGAAATGAAATTGAATTAAAAGTAAGTCTAATTTGTGCTGATAATGTACTGGGTTAATATCGGTATTGATGAATAATTAAAGCTGCAATATCAATTAAAAAAAGCTCTCTTCCTGGACATCCCTAAACACCATTAGTCAGAAACTGTATACAAACGTTTATTGGTTACAACCAAAACAGTCATTCTGTATGAATGTACATAAGTCGCCTTAAATCCTTGCCCTATTCCTTTTTTTTTTCCTGTCGATCCAATGTATATATGTGTATATGTGGAGGCACTGTACAGTAGTGGCCATTCAAAATGTACCCACTTTCCTTTTATGGGCCCTTGGCTGGTTCCCTAAAATTCCTTTTTAAACATCAATCTTTGTTACAAAATATTCTTTCTGTCATGATTTGTGGACGTTCACATCTAAAGAGAAGCGCCATCTCCTGGTTAGACCCTGGAATTGTAGTGAAAGGGTGGATACCAGAGTCCGCCAGATGGATTTGCTCCTCATATCCATCTGGAAACCTTCCGCTGAGCTAATTTTGGAAGGGGCTTAAATACTGGTTAGCTGATTGGCCTATGTTGGGTGATAGACGTTTGAAATAAACCAATCAGATCAACGCAAGCATAAGACGCACTTAACAGAGCAACAACTGAAAACACAACCACAAGATCAAACTCTTGCCGAAACCAGTCAGAAGAAGAGCAAAACATCTTTTCCTCTGAGAAAAGCTTCCAGAGCAGTACTGTCTTTGCCTTTCTTTCAGTGAAGAAATACTTGTAATTCCGATAAAACTAGCTCGATAGCCACGCTAACGCTAGTTTCATCAGCTGAAGCCGGCATGTTCTTTAGACTGAACTGACGCTGCTTCGCGTAAGGCCACACCTCAACCGCCTCAAAGCCAACGCTGATTGGACGCTCGTTTGGTGAACGGCTCCAAATTTTCTTCAACAGAGAGAGTCTCAGACTGATCTGGGTAGTGAAACCTTGAAAGCTCGTGGAGATCAGGATGGTCTCAACCTGCAGGCTATGAGAAAGGGTGGAGTCAGAGGAAAAAAAAATGTGCAAGAGTGGGTTACTGCTGTGGCTGGATGTTGGAGGGGATTGGGCTGCCATTTAGCTGGTAAGAGCATTTTGAATGGCTGCTACTGTATGCATGTGAACGCACTGTATATACCCAATGGATCTTTTAGTACCTTATTTTTACTACTGAGCTGATGTGACAGGTGAATATCTCCACTGTGAGATCAATAAAGTCTATCTTATCTCATCTTATCATCTGGCCAAGAAGAAGCATGTAAAAATGGAATAATTTAAGGACGGATCCAAACAAGTTTGGTCCTTAGCAAGCAGAGGTTCTGTTTCAGGAAAGAAGAGTCCCCTGAATGGCATTCTTAAGAAATAAAACCCAACAAGCCAAAGGCACCAGCAACAGATCGAGAAAAGCAGTATTGATGCTTTTTTTGTCTTGGAAAACGTGTGTCCTCCAAAGATCCTGTAGTGCACTTTTATATACTGAACTTCAGAAAACAACACCTCAAACTAAACTTGAACACCAGTTTATAAGTCAACTTTAGCTTATAAATAATTTTTCATTCCACTTTTGTTCTTTCCTTGTTACTATGGTAGCTTTTTATTAGTCATCGTATGACAAGGACAAATCCTCATTGAAATGCTTTCAGAAGCAGGCATCTGGAAAAACAGTGTGAGCATGGGTAATTAAGAGCAAAGCTGTGTTAATGCGTGCCCCTGTGAGACGGTACATACCTGTGTGTCTGTGTGTATCCACTCTGTTACGAACAAGTCATGTTTTTTTAATTGATTTTTACTATAAGTAAATCTGTTACATGTTTGTATCCTCTGAGCTTTGCTAACTGAAAGCAGAGACAAATGAGGTGAAGTGGAAAAAAATAAAACTGCTGAGTATGTTTACGTGTTTGGGGAGTCTAAAAAGAGTTCAACTAAAAAAAGCCAAGACATGTTACATGTGAGTAGAGACTAAAGATCCACAATTTAGCAAAAAGTTTTTACTTAAATCTGTGAGTATGTGCTTGTTTTTTTTAAATGCTTGGCATGAATTACCTAAAGGTCTCTACTGATGATGTGAAACGTAAAAAATTAACATTCACAATGTTAAACCAATGGATTGTTTAAGAGTAAAAAGACCAAAAAGACATTCTGACAGTGATTTACTGGTGAAAAAAGAAAGTGCGAGTAAAACATACAGATATTTATATAGACTCGTACTGTCACCAGCCGCTAAGAGGCTAGTGATAGTAAGTTTCTTAATTGCAATGCTGACTTTTCATAAGTCCAACAAATCCATGCCAGCCTGATTCTTCCTGAGAGCCACCTATATGGGCTGCTTTGTGTGATGCAGAAATGTTCTTAAAATCATTTTTTGCACTAAAGTAATCCTTCAGGGGCTTGTATATCCCTGTTATTATGATTGTGTGCCTCATCATCTTTATTATTAAAATTCAGGTTAAACAACTTCTTGCTGCACCTTTTGGGAAATCAAATTTTGTTTATTTCTCACTTTCTTCCTTTGCTCCTATTTCCCGGATGTGTAATATTGGTTTGTGGTCTCAGTAAAAATAACTAAACATAATTTATCATCAAACATTTGTTTCTAAGTTCCTCCATGTGCTGCTGCTGCCAGGCTGTTTGGTGTTAATGATGTTGTAGAAGAAACCATTAGGATTAATAATGTCGATGCCATACACCTTTTTTGAGAGTTTTGTGAAGAATCCGTGGTCTGTTTTTATACAAAGGAAGGCTTAAGGCTGCAAATGCTATCCAAATAATGGTTTCAATGCAAAAAAAAAAAAATAAATTGCAAAACACAAAAAAAGATATATGCAAAGAAACAAAAATTCTCCAAAGCTGAAATGTTACAATGATAGAATAAAGAGCACCAAAGTACTGCAAGTATCTGGTTTGATCCCTGAGGCCTTCACTCTGGGTTCTCCAACCCCACACTTCTCTAATGATCTTTGCACCAAAGGCTGGGTTTTACTCCTCCTCCTCTCATCTGGTTCTCTCCATCCAACCCTAATGATCTCTTATCTGATCCACCTGTTTCTTCTGCTATTTATTCCACCGGTTCCAAGCCCATGGTGCCAGATTATTTGAGCTTCCAGCGAGTTTAATTCTAGCATTCCTGTCTGTGTATAGCTCTGCCTGTTCCTGACCTGTTTCTGCCCCAAGACTTCTAAGTTTTGGCTGCCCCTGTTCTGTTCTGTGTTTCTGGACTGTTATCTGGATTTCACCTGTTCCCGACCTCGGACACGTCTTCTGACCACTGCTTGGATAATCCCTCCTGTTGCCTCTGCATGCTCTGGCTACTGCTGATCGCTGCTCCTTTTCTCCCCTGAATTGCTGGTACCAGCTCAGTTTCAAACTGCCGGCTTGTTCCCCGTTCCAGTTTTTCGAAAGTCACTGATCTGAGTCTCCCTCGCTGCAGCGTATGCAGTGAACCCAGCCCAGCTGACGAGCAGCTGCACGCAGCTTTTTCAATAAAGGCTTTTAAGTGATCAGTGTCTGCCTTGTCTGAATTCTGGGTCCTACGTTCTGAGTTTCTGACAGCTGCTCCCCGGGCGCCATACAATGGCAGCCCACTTCTCCCCAAAGGGATGGGTTTAATTCATAGAGTGAATTTCTCCATTATGGGACAATAAAGGGATTTACATTTTAGCAAAACCATGCACGATGCCAACACAAAACATGTGCAAAGGACAAATCCTATTTGCCCCCATAAAACTACTTTAAAAGCTGCAAACTAGATCTAAATAATGGAAATTCTCCAGACCACTGGGGGAGATAGTCATTAACTCATCAGGAAGCCACAGATTTACAAAAAGAGAAAAGCAAAGAAATCAAAAGCAGAAACTCCAGTTTCTTCTATTGAAAATGGACATCTCTGTTAGAAATAGAGTAATCAAGGAGGAGCATCATGAAAATTCATACCAAAGTACCAAGAACCTTGAACAACCCTGCAAAGTTAGGACCCAGAGCTGCCCTGTCAGGACCCAGAGCTGCATTGTCAGGACCCAGAGCTGCCCTGTCAGGACCCAGAGCTGCATTGTCAGGACCAAGAGCTGCCCTGTCAGGACCCAGAGCTGCATTGTCAGGACCCAGAGCTGCACTGTCAGGACCCAGAGCTGCACTGTCAGGACCCAGCTGTGCATTGTCTGCCCTGTCCCTGACCCAGTAGAGCTGCATTGTCAGGACTCCAGAGCTGCCCTGTCAGGACCCAGAGCTGCATTGTCAGGACTCCAGAGCTGCACTGTCAGGACCCAGAGCTGCCTGTCAGGACCCAGAGCTGCACTGTCAGGACCCAGAGCTGCACTGTCAGGACCCAGAGCTGCACTGTCAGGACCCAGAGCTGCATTGTCAGGACCCAGAGCTGCCCTGTCAGGACCCAGAGCTGCACTGTCCCGGACCCAGAGCTGCCCTAATCAGGGCCCAGAGCTGCACTGTCAGGGACCCAGAGCTGCCCTGTCAGGACCCAGAGCTGCACTGTCAGGACCCAGAGCTGCATTGTCAGGACCTTGAGAGCTGCCCTGTCAGGACCCAGAGCTGCATTGTCAGGACCTTGAGCTGCCCTGTCAGGACCCAGAGCTGCATTGTCAGGACCCAGAGCTGCCCTGTCAGGACCCAGAGCTGCACTATCAGGACCCAGAGCTGTCCTGTCAGGACCAAGAGCTGCCCTGTCAGGACCCAGAGCTGCATTGTCAGGACCCAGAGCTGCACTGTCAGGACCCAGAGCTGCCCTGTCAGGGCCCAGAGCTGCCCTGTCAAGACCCAGAGCTGCCCTGTCAAGACCCAGAGCTGCTCTGTCGGGACCCAGAGCTGCCCTGTCAGGACCGGGAGCTGCCCTGTCAGGACCCAGAGCTGCACCATCAAGACCCTGGCTGCAGAGCTGCACTGTGAGGTCTCCTGCACTCCTAGAACTGCAAGTTCATTCGAAGACTTTCAAAGTAAAAGCTTGCTTTGATAAACTTCCCTAGAAGCTAGGTTCCTTTCATAAACAAGTGTTATGCTGGAACACGCACAATTTTACTCCTAAGCAAACTCCTTTCTGGAATAATAGATATATGCTACAAAGAAATACGTCTCTATATTTGGATAGCTGGATGTAAAGGGCATTTGGTCTATAAGTCATTTTAAATGACGGAAGTTGGCTGGATTTTACCATGCTGTATAATTTAAGTTGCTCCTATGCTCAGTTTAACACTGTCATAAACTCTAATCTGGCAGGGAACATGTGCCGTGTGCTATTCTCAAAGGTTTCAAATACAACTTCCGGAATAAACTTCCAGTTCTTACGGTGCAGGAGACCCCATTTTTGCAGGTCTGCAATGAAGGGTCCTGACAGGTCATCAGCCAGACTTTCCTGGCTTATAGAGATGTCATACTGTACCACCTTAAGCTTTTTGGAAAAGTAAACAGACTGGTGCAAAGTCCCATAGCCTATTATACTGCATTTGAAAATAAAAATAAAAAAATACTAACAATGAGGTCCCCAGAGCATGTTTTTGCTTTTTTTGCAGAAACATAAAAACTTCTTCATTCAGCCCTATTCTGGTCAAGCTGTGTTGGCTTCCATGCCCTCGCCCTCCCAAAGGCCACACCCCCACTACCCAAAACCATGACAACCAGTAAGTGTTTCTAAAGATAGTGGCTTGGAGGAGAGTGGAATGATACAGAGGACAAAGGCTGACCGTAACTGATGGGCTACTACAGATGGCTCTTTGACTTGTATCTAAGTTAAGTTTAGCTTTAGATGCTGTATGTGTTGGTAATGGCCAGGCTTAGGGTCTGGGTTAGGCCATAGGAATAAATGCAATATGAATAGAGGTCAATAAAAAGTCCCCACAGGGATAGGATGACATAACATGTGTGTGTGTTGGTTATTTATTGTGTTTTTCTTCCTACTACAGAGTGTATCAAATGCAGCAGACATCCAAGCATAGCTTGTATACAGGTCTGGATAAAACGGCAGAGATTCCAGCCAGCAGATGGTTCAGAATCAGAAATACTTTAATAATCCCAGAGGGACAGTTTTTGTTAGGAATCCAGTTTGTTTGGTCTGTTGTTTTGTGTTTGTCTCTCCCTCCACCACCAAGGTGGCGCCCTTTCCTCATTGGTCCTCCCTGCACACCTGCGTCTCGTTGGATCATTATCTTGAGGAGTACTTTAGCAGTGGACTGTCACTACCTTGAGGCCAGAGTGGTTGCTAGTTTTGGGTAATCTAGCCAAGCTGAGTTTTGCTGAGTCTAACTGAGTCTTTGTTTTTCGCTGATCCTAACATTGTGTTTTTGTCTTTGCTTTTTCGGTAGGAAGCCATTCGGCAAGCTGGATGTTTGGCCTTCTTCCCCTGGAAGGATTTTTTGAGTCTCACACTGAGCAGGGGATTAAACTCCACAAGTACCGTTCAAGTCCTCCTGGATTTCCTAGTGACAGTCCGCTCTATAGCTCCTCCGGGTCCAACAAACCTGTCCACTCTCCAAGGAGTCACTACCTCTGGATCAACCCACAAAGACTGGTTTCTAGGAAGAAAGTTTTCTCCACTAACGTGAGTCCCGTTTTCTCTGTCTCTCCAAGTCTTCGTTCAAAGTTCCCACGGATCCTGAACTCACCTCTGTGAACTTCCCTCCTCCCTTCCCTCTAGCAAGGTACGCACTGAGTTTCCTGAATCCAACCCCCGCTGGTTTTACCACAATAAACCTATTCTTTTACCCTGGTTCTCTGAGTGGTTTTACTGCATGTGGGTCAGATCCTTAAATAAATAATGACAGTTATATATATATATATATATATATATATATATATATATATATATATATATATATATATATATATATATATATATATATACAACAAAAGCAACACAAGATATAAAGATATAAATACACTGCCTGGCCAAAAAAAAGTCGCCACCAGGATTCAAACAAAGCAAACAGGTACAAGCCTCCTATTGCATAATTACTGCATGGGCGATTAGCATACAGCTGGCAACAAGTATATATATATATATATATATATATATATATATATGCTATATATCCTATATATATATATATATATATATATACCAAAATAAATAAATAGTCAGGGGTTCCTTTGTCTCAGCCTCACAGATTTCCTCACATATATATATATATATATATATGTGAGTACCACAGGGATCTGGTGCTAGACCAATTCTCTTTACTTTATACATGCTCCCAATTGGTAGAGTTATTTAGACAGCATGGGATTAATTTCCACTGTTATGCTGATGATACCCCAGCTATATCTGTCTATAAATCCAGATGAAGCTAACTCCATTACATAGATTTACAGAGCATGTCTTGAAGGGCATAAAACCTGACTACCTGGATAACTTCGCTGCTTCTGAATGCAGACAAAACAGAAGTTATAGCCTTTGACCAGAGTCTCTGAAAAGAAACTGATTAGCCAGTCAATTCATTTGGATTGGGATTCAAACTGATGGGTACAGAATAATAAAGTAAAAAATCTTGCGTGTTATTTTTGGATCAGACCTGTCATTTCAAATCCCATATCAAAGGGGGTTTCTAGAATATCCTGTCATTCTTTCATGCTGAGGAACATTGCAAAATTAGAAATATCCTGTCCAGGGTTAAGGAGGTGCGATGCTTTTGAGAAACTAGTTCCACTTGCATTTGTTGCACTTCAAGGCTGGACTATTGTTAATTCTTCCACTATCAGGAAGTCACACAAACTGTAGTTAAAAAGCCTTCAGCTGATCCAAAATGCTTGCAGCCAGAGTTCCTAACTAGAAAATTAAAAAAGAGAGATGGATGGATCTCGCCTATCCTGAAGCTTCTCTTCATTGGCTTCCTGTTAAATCAAGCAGTCAGAATTTAAAATCCTCCTTCTCACCATATATAAAGCCTTAAATGGCCGAAGCTCCATGCTGATAATCAGAAGATCTGATTGTTCCTTATGTTCCTGTACAGAGCACTTCGCTCTCAATCTGCGAGGGTTTACTAAGTGGTTCCTAGAATTTCTAAAGAAGGAAACTAGAGATGGGAGGCCAGATCTTTTAGTTATCGAGGCTCTACCTCTCACCGTGGAACCAACTACTGAGTTTTAGTCCTGTAGGGGCAGACACCCTGCCTACTTTTAATGCTAGGCTTAAAACTTTTCCCCTTTTGTAATAAAGCTTATGATTAAGAAAGTGGCTCAGGTTATCCTGAGCTATCCTCTATGGTTATGCTGCTATAGGCTTAGACTTTGGAGGGAACATAGGGACCCCCATTTCATCATTCTTTCTTCATATCTTTTCCTGTTCTCCCCATTCTGCAGAGAATCTGTTAGTTCAATCTTCTAATCTTCTGCTCTTCTTCTGCTTTTCCTCAGAGTAGCTTTTGCCTCGTTTGTTCCTGTTTGGCTGTGAGGACGTCATCCTGAAAGAAACATCAGCTGCTGCTGCTTCCATCAACACCCTTTGCTTATAGATGTTGGAGACGGCCTGTTTTCCAGTGTGGTCCTGTTTCTCTGACCGTGACTGGAGTGGATGTGCTCTGGCGCCCTTCTGGAATGGGAGCTGTTTCGGGAGCTCGTCTGCCTGGCTGTGTGTTTCCCCTGGATGGGGCCGTCTTTTACAGTTGCTTTTGTGTCTCTGCTTCCGCTCTCCTTGAACCCCCAGTCGGCCTCAGCAGATGGGCCGCCACACTGAGCCTTGGTTCTGCTGGAGGTTTCTTCCTGTTAAAGGAGTTTTTCCTCTCTCCACCGTCGCTACAAGCATGCTTAGTTCACAAAATAGCAGGTGAGAGGATTGTATTTGAGTCAATGAGTCAGTTTTAACCCAACTGGTTTTCCTTTTAGACTTTCAGAAAACTTTGTATCAATTCTGACTGTATGATCTGGTTGAACTGTATAAGAGTGCCTTGAGATGACATGTGTTGTGAATTTGGCTATATAAATAAACTGAATTTAATTGAATTGAATTATATATATATATATATATATATATATATATATATATATATATATATATATATATATATATATATATATATATATATATATATATATATATTTATATCCATATGTATAACTAAATCCAAGTAAAGTGATAGTAGCTCACCCTAGTGGGGTACACAGACCTTCTAGTGATCAGCATTTGTTTTGAGTTGTCCCTGTTGTCGTACTTTGTCTCTTTGCAGTCTCCAAGCTTAGTTATCTCCAGATTCCTAGAAACTCTGCTGTCGTCCAACAATTCTTATCCCCCACCCAGGTTGTGACCTTCACTCGCCTTGATCTACTTTTCTTTTGCAAAACCTAAGCTAAGCCTCTCCTGCTTAAGCCTGTCCACCCTCCAGAGCTCTGCTGCCTCCCAAGGATATAGAAAAATGACTTATTGCATCAGTACCACAAGCCTCTGCTTCTGCACACGTCTTGAATTATCAGATTCTTAAAGTAAGGCCCTACTGCATCTTTTTTCTTCTTCAACATCTAGCCTCAATTTGTCTTGATTTACAGAAGGTGTTCTAGTAGCAGAACAAGAACATCGTTGTTTACACATTCAAAGGATTCTGCTGTTAAACTTCTCTGGTCATGAGTCCCTCTTAACCATTTTATGTTGCTGCTGTTCTTTAGTCAAATGCAAACTACTTTTCTTGATTGCTGTCAACATAGTACTTTATGAAGTATTCTTTCTTTTGAAATCATCTCTAAAGGCCTGAATGCACAGAATCCGATTTAACAATCAATCTCACAGAAAATCCTGTTGGACGAGATCTCACCGTTTGGCGCTCATTGAAAGTCAATGCAGATGATAACACTGAAAATATTTTACTGAAGGGGGCTGCGTGGGTCCAACTGAGATAGACCCCAGGTCTATTTTAGTTGGACTTTGCAGCAATTCAGCGGCAAGTTCATGGGCCTGACAGGGAGAAAGACCCAGTTACAAAGTAAAACATCCACTTTGGGGGAAAAGACAGTATAAAATCTATTACTCTCATGGGGAAAGAGTCAGTTTAGGAGTCACGCATCACGCATAGTAAGCTGGACAGACTGGTGCAAAAGCAATGACTGAAACATTACAAAATAACACCTGTAACTTATAATAGCCTAGATGGATAGTAAACAGATAAAGTAGTGATCCTACTTGAGCCTCAGAAAAAAAACAAGGAACAAAAAGCACAGTTTATTAATCTAAAAAAAAAAACATCAGCAGAAAAAGACGGATACAGTAAAATAGTGGTCCTTAAGAGGCAGACAGAGCAAGTAAGCACAGCGTATCTCTCTCGCCTCTATATGAAAAAAAGACATGCTGCCTCAGTCAGCAGATAAACTGTCCCACGGCTTTTATTGCTGTGTTTTTCTTTTCTTTAGAGGTAGATGAAGAATCTGTTAGTTCAATCTCTAACGCTCTGCTCTCTAGTTTTTCTCATAGTAGTTTCATACCTCGTCTGTTCCCTGTTTGGCTGTGACTCCATCCTGAGAGAAATATATCAGCTTCGTGCTGCTGCCATCAACACCTTTGTTTATAGATGTTGGAGATTGGCCTGTTTTTCAGTGTAGTCCTGTTTCTCTTTGCTGTGACTAACTGGATGTGCTCTCTTCATCCTCTGTCATGGGAGCTGGCTCGGAGCTCGTCTGCCTGGCTGTGTGTTTCCTGCAAATGGCCGCTCACACTGAGCCTGGTTCTGCTGGAAGTTTCTTCCTGTTGAAAAGGATTTGTTCCTCTCCACTGTCGCTACAAGCATGCTTAGTGTGAGGGATTGCCTTTGAGTCAATGCAATCAACTGGTTTTCCTTAGATAGAGAACTTTGAATAAATTTGACTTTATGACCTGATCTATTTTAAAATGCATTGAGATGACATGTTGTGAATTGGCGCTATGTAAATAAACTAAATTGCATAAAACAGATGTCATTATTTTTTTAAATATATGATCATTCTGTATCTGTACTGGTTTAGATCCTGTGCAGACTCACTTTGCTTTATAGAATGCATCAGTGTTTTTTTTTTGTGTGTTGTTTTGTGTTTTTATGACTTTTCATAATTTATTTTTTTTTCCAAAATATATTTATTCAAATTTTAGCAATTTAAACAAACATCTTGAACAATATACAGAATATAATCACAGCAATAGTTACGATACTGTTCAAGTGAAAATAAAATACAAACAACAAATTGCCTCACACAACATTTAGTCCAATGCGACTAATCACATTTCATGCATAGCCTCTTATAATGAGAATTTAATTTGACAGTATTTGTCTTCTAATAAATTGTCTTTGGGAACCGCGGTTCATTTGTTCTTCAATCACTTGCATTTTTTTTTTAGATGTTCAGAGTCTCAACATAATTAATGAAGGAGTTCCAAATAGATTCAAACAGGTCCTGTTTGTCCTTTAATATGTACATGATTTTTTCCAGAGGGAGGACAGATAACATCTGCTGCAGCCATTGGTTTATGCTCGCTCTGTGACTTTTCATAATTTGTACAAGCCGTGCAAAGTGGGGAAATTTGTGTGTGTAGCACAGAGACAGAAGAGCAATAAATCTGTGCAGATTTGGACAACTTACCTATTAGGTAGCCCTAGCCTCAGGAGACCATCCTGATCTCGGGCGAGCTTTCAAGGTTTTCACTCTCGCAGATCAGTCTAGAGACTCTCCATTAAATAAAATTTGGAGCCGTTTCACCAAACGGAACGCCCAATCAGCGTTGGCTTTGAGGCGGTTGAGGTGTGACGAACGGCGAAGACACAGTTCAGTCACAAAAAGAACATTCGGCGGCTTCAGCCGCTGAAACTAGCGTTAAGCGTGTGGCTATCGAGCAAGTTTTTGTCGAATTACAGAGTATTTCTTCACTGAAAGAAGAGCAAAACACTGCTTTCTGGAGGCTTTTCTCAGAGGAAAAGATGTTTTTGCACCAACTACTCCCCGACTGATTTAAACCCAGAGTAGCCTGGCTTTTGGTTGTGTTTTTGTTAATTAAAGCTCTGTTAGTACGCCATATGCTTCTCGCTGGATCTGATTGGTTTATTTGGCCCGGCTCTATCACCAACATAGCCCAATCAGCTAACCAATATTTTCGCCCTTCCCAAAAATTACTTCAGCGGAAGGTTTCCAGATGGATATGGGGAGAAAATCCATCTGGTGGAGTCAGGTTATTCGTAGCTTCGCTATTCACAGTCAGTTTGTATGTCAAAAAAATTGCATCAGAGATTCAAAAGTCGTACGCAAGCGGTGTGTTCAGGCTTTAAGCCGTGATCAGAGGCAATGTAGTGCATTGTTTCACATCTGTGAATCGAAGGGGAGCCAAGCTTCCATCAATTCAACCACAACATGCTGAGCAATTCATGCAAAAAGCCCACATTTAGAGAGTAATCTCACCAAGTTTCCTGTTCATCATTCACCTTTTGTACAGCTCAGATTTTATTCTCTGAAGCACTCAGAGAGCAGAGGCAGTGAGCAGATAGGAACACAAAGAGGAAGGTGAAAGGAAATGAGGCCACAGGAAAACTTAAAAAAAAAATGAACCTGACAAAGAGCTGAACGCTTACAGCATAGAAAAGAACAAAGCATCCTTCTGCAGATACATTTTAGATTTTTGCTAAAGAAGGTGGAAAATGACGTCTGAGAGGTGTGTTCTGGAAAAAAGAGAAAAGGTCTAATGAGATATTGTTAATACCTGACTGCAGCTCTGGTTTGTTGAACGAAGACAGCACATTTTGAAAAACCTGTCTTCCAAACTCTTAATTTCAAAGAGGTTTTTGACATTTGGCATTTCAATCCTAACGGGATGTGGCTCATCAAATAAAACGTTATTTTTCCAGAGATAAAAAGGTACATGTGTGTTCTTGCATGTATTACATTGTATTTTAAATGATGTAAGAACCCACTGCTTCTTATATGGACAAAGCCTCCGGTCTATAAGAAGCAGTGCTGTTTTTGGGTTAGGGTTAAGATGAAGGTTTGACTGGAGCTAAGTTTAGATCTAGGGTTACATTTGGATGGTCAGCATTAGCTTGAGCCCACATTCACATGTTTTAGCTGCTCCATATTCTGTCAAAGCATGCCATGCAGTCCACACAATGCATAAGGAATGGATAACTAAGACATAGACTTCCTCGCAACCCTAACTATTAATGTCTGTGAAAAAATGTAATCTTATTTATATAAAATAATATTTTAGCAGAAAGGTCACATGACAAAATGAAATTTTGACTGGACAGCTCTCCCATTACATCAGTAAAGAAAATGTGTGTCTGATTTATATATGGGTAGAAAGTGAAAAAAAAAATGGTTATTTCACCTTTCTGAGTTCCTGAGTCCTCCACGGACGGGTTTCTGATCGCTTGGATCGCCAACTTGAAGAGGGAGGATTTGCCATCGAACTTCACTGGCCAAGAGAAAAGAACCCTCCATATATGTAGGCAACATTTTGAAGAAGAAGAATGTTTTTCAAGATGACTTGGATAATAGCGGCGTTGTGACAAACACCACAGATACAGCACTGGGACTTGATCAACGGCCGATATCACCGAGCGATGACGTCACAAACCAGTAGGTGGCAGTAGTGTTCTTTGACAAATATGGATGCCTCCAGTAAAACACATTCAAATGACGATTAGAATTTTTTTAAAGGAAAATTACCAATAAAATTAAAAACAATTATTATTTATTGAACAGTATGTAATAATTTCATATTTACTTTTAGTAAAATTCTGAATATGACTTTCACTTTAAACTGTTTAATATTAACACACAAAGACTACATTTTTTTATTTTATTTCTGATAAAATAAACACCATGTTTTTGGACTTTTTGACTTTAAACTATTCATTTTGTAAAATGCTTGTTCACGAGGAATTTTATGAAAATGCATCACACATAAACAAAACAAGCTGTTCAGTGTACTGTGCCGTCTTTTCCCATGTCATCATAGCAGAGTCCAAATAACAGACAAAACCTGTTTAATGTCTCATTAGTGTTTCAGGTGGTCAGTTCATCCATTTACATGCTTGCCTTATTAAGCACCAGCCCTTTCTGATGGAGACATCTGGGAGCTTTTAGCAACGTTCCATTGTGCCATCTGGCCTGGCTCAGCTATAACACTTTGGATTCTGTAGAGCAATTTTTTGACTTAGAACAACAGTTTAATTTAAACTGCAATGCCATGGAAATTATGTTTACAGCTATTATCATTGAGAAACTGCTTTTCTGAGCATTCAAATTTTACTGAGGAATGATAGCTGGATAATGAGGGCTCATCAGAAATCTATAAATTCTGTTTAGAATTTAAAATCTGCTCAAACTGATACAACAAAATTTTTATCCACCAATTAAACTTTCCTGGGTATTTTTCAAGCATGTAGCAAAAACTCTACACACAACAATAAAGATGCTCCTTAAAATAAAAATAAAAAACCCAACAACAGGGCCTGAAGTTAACTTTTTTGCCGCCAGCCAGTGCGGCAGGTGAATTGTGAAATCCTCCTGCCACAGAGGTTTTTCACCAGCCAAAATGTTATGCCTAAAATAAAATGAACGACTCAGAAAATGCTTTAAAGTGGTTCTTACACAGAATATACATTAAAAGAGCTTTCATAATCTTATGTTTGTCTAGACTTACATAATGACAACAGTATCTGACCTTGTGTTTCCAGCACCTAGAATAAAGAATTATAGAAATCCAACCAGCATCTCACTGATGGTCTCATTTATGTAGATAATACCCAGCTACAAAGATAATTAACTGTATAACTGATTCTTTGTCACTGTTTGCCTCTTGGTAAAACTTGTTTTTTTACATTATGTTGACATAAAAATGGCATATTTTACTTTGTACATATTATAATATTTCTATATATATGAGAAGTTTATTTTCATTTTCAAGACAACTGTAATAATTTGACTGAATAAGAATAAATAACAATAACAATGTAATTGATAGAATCCAAGCCATAATTCCAGTGTCATAACCATTATCTCCCTGATCTTAAGTCATATTTAAATGTCAAATCATTCAGGCTAAAACATGTATATAAACTGTATTCTTTATCAGACAATGTTGTCTTAAAATCTTCAAATCTGTGTTGTTTTTTTTCCTGCTGTTTTATGCAGGCCAGTTAGTTATAGGTCAGCTTGAACACCTAAATTCGGCCAATCATATATCAACAGTCATCTGTCAATCAAATTTTTTTTTTGGTCATAGCATCTTGATTCAGCTAATATATGCAATGGTTGAAATTCATGATAATCATTTCCTGTCCCATTGAGTTCCGTCCCCAGTGTTTCACAGGGATGGACGCCTGTGTCTTCAGCAGGCATGTGAGAGCTAACAGAACTGGCAGCGCTAAGTAGGCAAGGGTTTCAAACATGCACGGGCTGGAAGCCTTCTACACCAAAACCAAGCTTCTGCTGCCCTGCCGCATCCTCTTCCACAACATCTTCGTCTCCGCTTTCCTCCTCTTTTATATAAAAAATTTATGAAGGAGTACTCACAAAACTGACAATAAACTCTCCTCCTCTTGCATGTTTCCTCTGTCCATAGCATATTCCTGGACAGTAACAAGCGTTTCTATAAGTCACTCAATTTAGTAAGCTACTTGGTTCCAATGGAATTCCCTATTGGCAACCTACTAGCACTAAGTTGCTAACTGGTTAGCAAGATGCTTCCCGAGATACCGCCCACAATTAAACGTGCTTGCAAACCTTCCGCCACAAAAATCCCCTCCCCTTGATAAACGACCAATCACATTCACTTTATTCACTCATGTAAAGTCGGGCACCACTCAGAAAGGCAAAGGTTGGAACAGCCGCTTCCCGACGACTTTAAAAAAATGTGGAAAGCAACATTTTGAGATAGCATTGGGAAGAATAAAACTGTTTTAGAATTTAACATGAAACAAACTTTTAAGTATTATCACCTGTGCAGACCCTGCATGATGAACTCTGTTGCTGGTGTTGGGTTCATCTCCTCCCTGATTCTGCTCTTTCTCTTATGGCAATTAACATTCAACTGTGAAACAGAATTATAAAGAGAAGCAGTAGAAACTGGAATTTAACTTTAAAGTCACTTTTATGCCATATAAATATTTTAATCTCTTCCCAGACTCTCCTCTCTCTATTGTCAGTAAAATACTTATTTTTAAGTAGGTTAACATATTGATATATTACTGTGTTTGACCTTGTCATGAATGAATGAATAGGAATTTATTTCAGACAATTTTTTTGACAAACAATAAATTAATCAACAAAAAACACACAAAAGAGAGCAATCAACATGAACCAAACCAAACATAAATTTGCAAACTAAATTCACCTGAACATAAATTGAAATAAAACCCTCAATAGAAACATTAACTAACTAGTCTAATTTGCAAACAAGCTCAAACAGTGCAGTGTTTTACTTCTTTCTGGTGGTTTGGTGAACATCCTGCATGTGTTTGTTCATGATGCATTCAAAGACAGCTCGGAAAAAGAAATTAGTGCACATTAATAAGGGGTTTAACTCTTGTACCAGTTAACTGAATGCCATCGTTTTCCACATTTTGGTTTAAAAAAATCAAAGAAAAAGGTGAGGCTTGCTTAAAAAGATATTTTTGGTTTCCAGCTTGGCTGGTAGATTGATAGTTTAACCAATCACAAAAGTTACTCGCTTTTTGCATGTGGGCGGGTGCTAATATCAGTTGTTTGTTATTTTGTTTTTTACAAGTTAAAGTCATGATTACTTTAACAAGCTAGTTAGAATTGTGGAAGCTATAGATGTGCACAGTATCAAACTGCCTCAGCTGAACCTGTTGATGATGAGTGTCTCAGGATAATTTCAGGACATTAACCGTCAGACCTGGAAAGCACAGGAACATACCATTTTTTATGTGTTTTACCAACTGCAAGAAGCAAGATGTCCTCCATTCCTGGAAGAGGTGGGACCAACTGATGTGTCGTGTAAGTGATTAGGTGGATTTTTCTCAGCAAGTAGGTACAGCCAGTGTAACTTCACAGAGACACTGCTGGGTTTATTCTTTATTAGTCATGTGTATTACCTATCTGTTAACCAGATTATACAGGGTGGGCAGCCTTCCTTCACATTGTGTATCACATTGTGTGTACGGAGGCTATCTAATTAGGACAGTCTTTTTGTCTGTACAATGAGAACAGGATAACGATACATCCGGGAGCCAGACTGATAATGAAGAGCTATCTGTAAACCTGAGGCGTAGAGGCAGGAGGCACAGAGGTCAGGGTATGGATAGCATGTCAGTTCCTGATATGCACCGCTAAGCATCCACCTGGCGCAACACATAGACTCATGAGGTATAAGAAGCAGATAATGTACAGGTTAGGAGCTAACTTTCGGGACGCCATCGTGTGCTGACAAATTGAGCTCACAGCTTTGCTGACTCCAAGCATTTCCTCTGTCCTGTAACGATCTAATCTGGAATAAACTCTGTTAATTTTTACTCCCGTTTTTAAGTCATTTTTATATAGATTTACCAATTTATGAGTTAAAGGAATAGTACACCATTTAAAAACATGATAACAGCCTTCATTTTCTACTCACTTTGATATCTCAAATGCATCTGGAGATCTGGGAGGCTTCTTGCTGTCTGCTGACATTCAAATAATGGAGGTCTATAGCGGCCGAGGCAGAAAGGTCCATAAAAAGTCCAAGTGTGCGTCAATATTCCTCCATGCTACCTTTCGTCCACAATGTGTTCCAAGTAAAGTCCTGAGTGGGTGGGTGCGTCCAGAATTTACTGGAAACAAAATCATTTAGAATGTTTTTAGAGCATAAACGGTAGTGTATAGGATTTCCTGAAAAACATGCTGGGCGATCCGCGAGTACGGAGCGGCAGACCAAACCAGGCGCATTCAGCTCGGCAAAGAACTCATGCTCTTCCTCAACACTGAAGTCCTCAGACATTTTTCTTTCGTTGTTTCTTTCTTTGCACAGGTTAACAGCACATTTCTTCTTCTCGCTTGCATTATTGGCAGAGCAGACGCTGAATCGCACTTTCATCTGGTTTTGGTCTGCGGCTTTCCGTGGCGTCGTGGGATCGGCGCTGGTAGCGGCGCTTTCCGAAAAATCCTACTGTGTTTATGCTCTAAAAACATTCTATATACTGTTTCAAGTAAATTATGGGCGCTACCCATTCAGGACACTTGGAATACATTGGGCGAGCAGTATGGAGGAATATTGACCACGTTTTTGTGGACTTTATGGACCTTTCTGAAGGGCGCCATAGACCTCCATTATTTGAATGTCAGCAGACAGCAAGAAGCCTCCCAGATCTCCAGATGCATTTTGAGATATCAAAAAGTACTCAGAGTGTTGTTCAGCATGGGGGGTGAGTAGAAAATGAAGGCTAATCATGTTTGGGTGTACTATTCCTTTAAGAGCAGTTAAACCAAGTAGCTTGCTCACAGAAAAAGAACCAGAAAGGAAGCTCTGAGGTTGTAACCACCTTCAGGAGGACACAGTTTCTTTTTTAACAACACACAGAGGTTGTTTCACTGGAGTTAAAAAAACAACAACACAAAGCTTAAGAACGACTGGCTGGGAAATTGTGCACTTTTACTTATAACATTAATAGATGTTTTAGCATCATGGGTGTATGTCTGAGCTTCTGACGCTACATTAATGTTTCTAAATTGATTTCTGACCAAGCTAACGTTAATATGACCACTTTCTGTTCACAGTAAGCAAACCAATAATGATATTGACCAAAAATTCCACTTCAGGACATTTAAATTACTTCTTTAAGTTGATGTGAACATGTTGATTAAATCAGAGGTCATTATTTTTGATCAGAAGAGAGTGAACTGCTCCCTTTAGTTTGGAGGTCCCTCTTGTCTAGGAACAAAGGATTTAGTTAAATTTCATTCAGTTTTTCTCTGTTTTCCAGTTTAACACACATGTTGTCTTAGGGCACTTTACAGAGACAAGATCATCCAGACAGACTAGTAAGGAAAAGTCTGATTTGCAAGGAATAATCAATGGATCATTATTTATACCTAAAACTAATACGTTTTGCGGTGATTTAATGAATTTAGCATTAATCGGTAAAAAAAATAAAAACAATAGTTTTCACTGGGATCATTTAGTCTGGGAGCAGCCATTTTTGCCCAAATATAGTAACCCCTCCCCTCCTGCCTTCTTCCAGCGGTGGCGTCAGCGATGCGGTAAGCCTAAGCCATTCAGCTTTACAAGCTAAATCAATGGGAACTACTAGACACATCTGCAATCAACAGCAATTATTGAAGATTTCCAAGAGGGACTTCACCATTGAAATTCACCAGAGCTATAGTGAAACTGACAATGCCCGTGCATGGCAGCTGGATGTTGGAATATATTGTGTAAAAGTAAAAAAATATGTATTTCACCCTTCCGATTCAAAGATCCTCCACGGACGGGTTCCTCGTTGGATTGCCAACTTGAAGAGGGAGGATTTACCATCAAACCATCAAACTGCACTGGGACTTTTTAACTCCAATACCACGCCGTGCCATTACAAACCTGTAGGTGGCAGTAGTGTTCTTTGACAAACATGGATGCCTCAGTAAAGCACATTCAAATTAAAATTTACTCTTAATCAAAAACACTTATCATTTATCAAACAGTATGTAATAATTTCATATTGTTTAAATTCGGAATATGACCGGACTTCTGCTTCAACATTGCCAGAGAAGATTTGGTGAGCTTTTCATGGGTGCAACTAAAAGTGACATTAGAATGTAAAATATGACTGGAGGATCTAATTAACCTTCCCTTTCCCTTGTTTCAGGATGACCAAACCATAATGTAGAAATTAATGTATAACTTTGAGTCAATTTGGTCAGCAATGCTAGTCTTTGTTTATAGTCTCCATTTCAGTCAACGTTCTCACAAGATCTTTGGTTGGTTCAAGGATTATTTTGTTTGTAAATGAAGTTTTGTGGTGGAGGTGCACAAACAGCAAAGTATATCCTCCAAATCCTTTGAAGGAAACAAATATTTTTGTCTTTTATTGTATTTAGCAAATGATTTCTGTACATTTGGAAAGTTCTTGCTAAGTACTGCTGCCTAAAAACTAGTTCTGGCTCTCTCGAATAGGGTTGTCAAACTGGTCCACCTGCTGGTTTTCTTTCCAACCAAGCAGTAGCACACCAATGATTTACTTTGATTATTGTCTGGAAAGTAAGACAAAAAAGTTGAATGCTGGGCAGAGAGTGTTGAAGATTATTACTGGAAATGCTTAAAAGTTTCCTTGAACTTTCCATCAGCTTGCACATGTAGATGAGAGGAAACTTGTTCAGTAACTAAGTTTAATCTTACCTTATGATCGGAACTTTTACAGCTGGAAACAGTTATGGGTTGAAACTGTTGGCAGAAACCATGTGTATGTTTATTCATGCAACTAAAGCATGACTTTCTGTCAAGCTAAAACTCGAACTGATATGTCCGGGTGGGCACTGGAGACTCTGGCAAGTGATTTTGTTTTGATCTTTGCAGTCACCCCACTTAATAACATTATTTCAATGGTGTGTGTGGGGATGCTTATTACCTCTCACAGGTATTCCTGATGGCCTTTCAGTGATGCAGCACCTATTGCTTTCATTTAAAACATCATCCGTTGACACTATGTATTGCCATTAACACCATAACTGCACGCTTGCCTTTATCTCTATATAGATTTCCTCATGTCAGTTTATTTTTATTTTTATATAGTGCCAATGTACAACACACATGTCATCACACAGTTTAGAGTCCCTTGAGAGTGACTGATGCCATAGTGACACATATCAATGTAGAAATCTCCTCTGACATTTCTGCCTCACTGCCTTATCATCAGGCTTCACTCAGATGTGCTCTGATGGATTCAGCTTCTGAGTTACAGGTAGGTGGATAATGAATTTTATGCTTTAATGACACATTGGTTGTCAGTTTTGTGCTTGTTTCACACTATAAAATACGGGCTCGCATTCAGAAAATCGATGTTCAGTATGTGGATCTTAACTTGCACTAAAAACAGAGAACTCCTTTGACTCTTATGAAGAATGCCTGATGCTGATGATAGATGTTTTTATAGTGTCTGTTCGAATGAAGGGTGTATAGCTGCAGCAGGATAGTAAGTTTTCATTTCTTTGAAGTAATTTTTGATTTTTTTTTTCAAATTTGAACACCATCTGACAATCTGGAGATCAAAGTTTTATGCTTTGTTTTCTGCAAGTGTCTTTAATCATGAAAATCGCCCAAAAATTGTTGGTTACATTAATCAAAAAGGAGCTTCCAACTTCTGCTGTGCCAATTACAGTAATAACAGTCAAATCTTACTCAACTACAAGAACAAGTTACTCGGTCAAACATCTACTCGAGTTAAAGTATTAAAGCACTTACTTTTGAAAATATTTAAGTATTCCAAAGTACATGCATTTTAAAGTGCTTAAGTATTAAAACAATCCAAATTAAATGTTCTACTATCAGTACGTTTCTGTATACTTTTCAGAGTAATTTTGAATAACCTTTAACTTTCAGAAACCACCTTAATCACTGATGTGTAGAACCACCTGCTACAAATTCTACACTTCTTGTAAAGATCTTCAGCATAATAATATGACAAAAAATAAGAGCAGCTATTTTGATGATTATCTATTATTCAAAAACAAAGCGAAAAGAAAACAATCAATCAATTTATTTATTGTCGACTACAATTTACATTGTGATCTAGATTTTAGTTTCAGAACAAATCGTTCATCACATACATTAGGGTTTGGAGGGCTGAAAGGGGGAACGATGTAAAAAAGGAGAGTCTTGATTCTTCTCACACTTTAACTATGAAACAGAGGTTTATGGTTTAATCTATTACCACAAAGAAGCTACAACTGTCATGATCTGCTGTGGTAGCTGGCCTTAATTAGCCATACCTTTCACCTGCCTCAGTCTTTCCAGCTCGTCATTATCATTCATCTCGTCCACCTTCCAGTTTCCTTATATTGGGCTCAGTTCCAGCTATCATGGCCAGATCATTAGATGTTCTTTTTAGTTTGCTCAGTTTAACTCCATGGTTCATGTCCTGGATCCCAGTGGAAAGAGGGTTTTTGTGTCTGTCTTGTCTCCTGATCGTCCACTGTTCCTCCCCTGCTGAGTCCTCTGGGTTTTTGGCTCTTTATGTGGGGAGGATCAGTTTTTATTACAGTAAGCCTGGCTCTAAGGAGGAGACCAGGTTAAAGGTCCTGCTCAAGTTCTGGTTCAACGTCCAGTGTCTGCTACCCTCTTCCACTGAGCCTGCCCGTCTGCACCTGATCCTGTCTGCTCCTGTGCGTGTCCGCCTGGTCACTCTTCTGGACTCTGAACCTTCCTGGGAGCTCTAGGATGTCTGGAAGCCTGGATCCTGCCTGTTCTATCTGTACCTGCCTGTTTCTGGATCGGCTTCCTGTAAGTCCTCCGGGACCGCTGCATCGGGGACACTCTCAGTGACGCATGCCAGCGTCCTTCTTCAGTCCAGCACATGGGATTGCGCCCCTTTCCAGGGGAGATGGACTGAACTGTCGGACCAGGTAAGTGACTTACTGATGACTCACTCATCTTCTGTCAGATGATCATGGTCACTTACCTGGGTTTCTCCCACAGAGTGTCTGAGATTGGGCGGTGCCCCGCCCCCCTCCTGCAGCATCTGTGAGCCGCAGCTCCACTTTAGTTTTTGTTTTTTGTTTTAATAAAACAAAAAAAATTCACCCAGCCTACGGGGGTTAGTCCACCCTGGACACACAGCAATGAACACACACACTTACATCTAAGGACAACTAAGAGAAGCCAAGTTTTTTTTTTTTTTTGTGGGAGGAAGTCGAAGTACCCAAAGAGAACCCACGCATGCACAGGGAGATCATGCTGGGAACTGAATCCAGAACCTTCTTGATGCAAGGCAACACTTCTACTTTGGCAGAGCCCTCATATAGATAATTTTGTCTTTTTTGTGGTATTGTTTAGAGCTTCATAATATAATATGCTTGGTAGAGGTGTAAATAATAATGAGTTTTGTATGGCATGCATCTATACAAGCGGCTCGATCCATCCGGCTTATCACACGTCCCGCTAGTTAAGATAATTCGATTCATGCTTTTTTTTTCCCTCCTGGTCTATTTTTATCCATTTGCTCCTGGGCGTAATTCTCCCTCCCCGTGCTGCAGTGGCGCTAAACCTATTTTGCCTCTACCGCGCTTCTCTGGTTATACTCTTACAGCAGTGTGTTGCAGTAAGCTTCACCTGAACATTATTTTGCAAATTATGCTCGTATTGAAGCGTGGTCACCATGCTACACACTGTGTGGGTCATAGATACCGCCGCAGGCGTGAGGAAGTGGGGACGAAGCTTAGTCCGATCGTGACACGGAGGGACATGAGGGCCAAAAAGAAGCGCGGAGATTCAGGTGGGAAAGGGGTCCCAGCGTTCTCGCGCACCCTCTCGCTAACTAAGCGGGTCAAACTTCACGCGAGTTGTTTTCCGCCCAATTTCGGGCGCTAAGAAACAAAACAAGCCGGCCTCCTGTCTGCTGCACTGTGCGGTCAGCTACAATCTGGGAGGAGAACGTGGGCGTCTCTCAAAGAGGGCTGATGGCGTCGTCACTCTAAGGCCTTCTTCTTCTTCTTTTTTTTTAATGGCGGTTGGCAAACAACTTATAGGTGCATTACCACCAACACCTTCAGAATGGAGTATGGACCAGACAAACTATTATATTCTCCTAAAATACCCGTTCTTCTTAGAAAATTAAAATACTCCCAAAAACTACATCCCAGATGACCTTTGGAACAATTCCTTATATCTAGTTTGTTTTATTCCTGTCTAACTCTCACATAACATCTCTCTTTCCTGGTATATTTATTACACATTCTGAAAAAATATGTTGGACAGTTTCTCTGGAGCGGAGGTATTGCTGAACTCATTATACTGATATTGTGCAGTATTTTTGCAGTATTTTGATGCAACTTTTCTACTTCTGTTATTTGTATTTGTTTCTAAAGAAATGCATAATGATATTACAGCTTTCATTGATTTATTTCAAACTTGAAGCTTTGTTTTAGCCTGTAAGGTGTAAAAATAATAATAATAATAACAAAAATTTTTATCGATTAATGAATCAAATCGAATTGTGGTGCATTCTTGAGTATAGAAAATAATCCCGAATCGTTGGGTCAGGGAAATGCGATACTGAATCGAATCGCCATGATGGATGTGATTTACACCTAGTTGTACCAGTGAAATCTTGTTTCTTTGTTATCTCATTAAATTTGTTTTTAGGTTTGAGTGACAAACTCTGCACAATAACTCAATAATAATAATTACAGATGGTAAATAAAGACTGACTCTGACCTTCAAGGATCCAAACAGAAACGTTATGACAGCATATCAAAGGCTGTGAACCAGAGAAAGAGACATGGGGTCAGTTCCACCAAGATCCCAAATATGGAACTGCCTATGAAAGTAAAATTGATGTCATGTTACTGGGTGTCACGATGCAGAGTATGGGAGTGCGGAGAGGATATATCTTGCATATTCCAAAAGAAAACAAAATTAGCCACAGCATTGGTCACAGATATCAGGTTTGGTTCCTGCATGGAGAGGATGTACAGTAGCAGCCTTTCAAAATGTCAGTTTCTCAGTCAAACGGCAGCCAAATAGCCACCTACTCCCCCGCAAGTCCTAGCAAAATCCCCTCCAACTTCCAGCCAATGTCCTTCTCCTGAGTGTGCTTTTTTTCCCCCTGAATCCGCCCTTTCACTGAATTACAGGGTCTGACCAGGAGATGATGCTTCTCATAGATCTAAATGTCAACAAATCATGAATATTTTAGTACAAAGATTGATGTTTAAAAAGGGATTGAAGGGGAACCAGCCAAAGACCAGCCAAGGGCCCATCAAGGAAAGTTGGGAAATTTTGAATGGCTACTACTGTAGACTGAGAAGGTAAAGAATCTTCTCTATTCTGGTGAATTATCTTATTTTTTTCTTTATTTTCCCTTTAGGATGACTTGGAGACAGGGTGGAGTAACTTTCTTATGTGTTTTCTTATACAGCCACCCCATGTCCAAAAATGGTATAAAAAAAAAAATAATCAAACTGCGGTGAACCTACTTTTAAAAAAAAGCAACAGAAAAGCAAAAAGATTATGTCTTTGAAGGTAGGAAATATGTTTTACAGCTTTGTAAATATCAGCTTAGTTGCTTTTTTTATTTATTTATTTTTTTTCATTTAGGTTACTAAAGCTCTGAGAAAATGAGTCTGAAATAAAACAGTACGTTTCTTATCTAGCATTAGCCCCGAGCATGTGGTGTCAGCGCAGACCTCCATTTAAATTAAAGCCAATACATCATCCAGAGCAACATTGCGGCTCACTCATGTGTATTATTAGTTTTTGGACAGTAATGGATTTGAAATTTACAAAGAAATAAGTGATGTTTTCTAATACGTTAGTTTTGACATCCTGTTTCATTTTTATTTCACTTCATCCACATATGAAATATTTTTATGCACCCTGTAATTAAAAAGGCAACATCTAGTGTGTATAAATAGGCAGGATGATCTTCAGGATGTAGAGGTTTGTCCTGTGGTGGTCAGAGGGATGGTGGCCCCTTTGTGTCAGTCTTCCTCAAAGCAGCTGTGTCTACAGCGTAGCTCAGTACACTAAAAGGTCCTATATAAGTGCAGGAAATTTACCATTTTTCCTTCTTCCATATTCTCTCAATATATATCTCTACAGTGCATTGTTGCTGCATGTACTGTTGGCAAATCTCTCATGACTTGTAATCCATGATTCAGAAGTTGTTGATAAAGTTTGTGCTGCATAAATTAATTTATTTTAGGTGTGAATTATTATTATTTCTTTTCTGCTGCTGGAAAGCAGCACATTTATTTGTAAATGGTTAATGTGTGGAAGAAGAACCTGAACGGCTGACTGATTAACAGGTTTCCCAATTGGCTGAGTGCCTCAGTGGTTCCTAGGTTACATAAATTGACCCCTTACTGAAATACTGACAGACTGAATTATAGCTCAGAGCAAATTACATTGCAGAGCCCCAGACAGCAAGGAAATAGGCAATACTCCTGGCTGACATGATTACTATTTTCCCCTGCTTATTTATTTTTAATTTAGCATTTTGTGATTTATTATGAGTTGATGCATGCTGCAATCTGTCCATTGTGCTGAGAGCGGATATGCTGCAACAACTTGAGATGTTACAGGTGAAATGATGGAGGTGAATGGCATTCCTCCTCACTCTCTGGCTTCTCTGAGTGTTTAGCTTGACCTTATTTCTGTCTGATTGACACAGCAGCTTGCTGTGTAATTGACTGTCTGAAAGCTTGACTTGGGGGATTCAATGATTGACATTTGACTGTGCCGCTAAACTGACGGATGGGGAAATAAATAACTGCAAAATAACTTTAGGTTGTATGAAATTCATTTACTATGCTTTCTGATTGTATTTTTTTTTTCAAAACTTTTTATTCAGAGATTTTAGTGTTATTCTTAGTGCATTTAATTACAGAATGTCTGCTCCAGAAAGTTTGATTTTGGTATATATGGGCCTGGTATATGTAATAATACCTGGAAACTGCATCAGAAGGGGGGTTTAAATCCAATACAAGGTGACCCAAGGTTAACCTTGCATCAGTTCCTCTTCTTCTCTGCTTTATAATGGTTCAGTTTCATGTAAAACGTTTCTGCCAGCTTTAATTTCATTAATAGAAGCAGATATTCCTCTTCTTTGTTGGGAGGTTTATTGCATGATACCAGGGTGTTTTTTTTTTAGATGTCGCTTGTGCATGAAATATGCAAATTATTATATATATAAATTATTACAATCTATATATCATGAACACAATTGGGGACTAGTATAATACAGTATATCAATATATATATGATGTGTATATATATATATATATATATATATATATATATATATATATATGATGTGTATATATATATATATATATATATATATATATATATTAGTGCTGTCAATCGATTAAATTTTTTAATCGCGATTAATCGCATCAATGCCTGAGTTAACTCGCGATTAATCGCATTTTAATCGCTAATTTTTTTTCTGATTGAAAATCATTTAAATACTCTCGATGACATACAAAAATACATACAGGCTAGGTTTGTGCCAATGTTCTTTTTTAATGAAAACAGGTCACAGACACTGATTTATGCCATAGAAACATATGGCAAGAAGATGGGGAGGCATGTAGCAAAAAATAACAAATATGTAGCCAAAAAAAAAAGGCCCTGAAAACAGGCTGATGTAAAAGACAGTCTTTACAGTTAATACAGTCTTTTGAACAAAGACAAGCATTTTACCCTACTGCTATAAAATGCAGTAGAGTTAACATTAGATGTTAATTAACCAAGATAATAATGAACAATTTTCAATCAATACATCAAAATCAAGAGACCGACATCACTAGATGGAGGTAGTCTATGCTCTAGAAAGTTACTTTTCAGCCTCTTAACAAAAATGAGAACACACACACAACCACCCACCCACCCACACTCACACACACACACCCACCCGCACACACACACACACACACACACACACCCATACCACCTGTGGCGTACACAGACAGCAAGAGTGCTGCTACGCAGATTCCATTTCACCTCAGTAATCAGTTTTCTCAGCGTATTTCAGGTTGCTACTAGTTACCAGACACTCAACTTGTTTGTTGGTGGTGGGGCTTAAAGAAAAGGCACTGAGCGCCACCCAGTGTATGAGCGTCTTTTTCCCTTGAGGTGCTCCGCTCTCGAAGCCTATGAAAATGCATACACTGGGGGAAAATAGCCCCGCCTTCCCGGCAGCAGGCTGCAGCGCGATGTACTTGGAAAATTGTACCATAAAACCACATAGCAAAGCGTTAATCTCACGCTTAAAAAAATTATACGCCAAGTAAAATGGCTTCTAGCGCTATAATTGACGTCATACTTGTGATACCTTTGATAGCATATATATATATATATATATATATATATATATATATATATATATATATATATATATATATATATATATATATATATATATATATATATATGCTGTGTGTATATATATATATATATATACTACTGCTCAAATGTTTGAGGGTCAACTGTAAAACAATTTTGTGTTTTCCTGAAAAGTCACACTTATTTACCACATTACGCTGTGAAATGAATAGAAAATAAAGTCAAGACACTGACAAAGGTTAGAAATAATGATTTGTACTTGAAAACAAGATTTTCTTTTTACATCAAACTTTTAAATTTCATCAAAGAATCCTCCATTTGCAGCAATTACAGCATTGCTGACCTTTGGCATTCTAGCTGTTAATTTGTTGAGGTAATCTGGAGAAATTGCACCCCACGCCTTCCAGAAGCAGCTCCTACAAGTTGGATTGGTTGGATGGGCACTTCTTGCGTACACATACGGTCAAGCTGCTCCCACAACAGCTCAATGGGGTTCAGATCTGGTGACCGCGCCGGCCACTCCATTACCGATAGAATACCAGCTGCCTGCTTCTGCTCTAAATAGTTCTTGCACAATTTGGAGGTGTGTTTAGGGTCATTGTCCTGTTGTAGGATGAAATTGGCTCCAATCAAGCGCTGTCCACTGGGTATGGCGTGGTGTTGCAAAATAGAGTGATAGCCTTTCTTATTCAGAATCCCTTTTTACCCTGTACAAATCTCCCACCTTACCAGCACCAAAGCAACCTCAGACCATCACATTACCTCCACCATACTTAACAGATGGCGTCAGTCATTCTTTCCAGCATCTTTTCATTTGTTCTGCATCTCACAAACGTTCTTCTTTGTGATCCAAATCACCTCAAACTTGGATTCATCCATCCACAACACTTTTTTACAAACTTCCTCTGTCCAATGTCTGTGTTATTTTGCCCATCTTAATCTTTTTCTTCTATTGGCCAGTCTCAGATATGGCTTTTTCTTTGTCACTCTGCCCTGAAGCCCAGAATCCCGCAGCCGCTGTTGAAACTGGTGTTTTGCAGGTTCTATTTAATGAAGATGCCAGTTGGGGACCTGTGAGGCGTCTGTTTCTCAAACTAAAGACTCTAATGTACTTATCTTCTTGCTCAGTTGTGCAACGCTGCCTCCCACTTCTTTTTCTACTCTGGTTAGAGCCTGTTTGTGCTGTCCTCAGAAGGGAGTAGTACACACCGTTGTAGGAAATCTTGAATTTCTCGCATGGAATAGCCTTCAAATCTAAGAACAAGAATAGACTGTCGAGTTTCAGATGAAAATTCTCTTTTTTCTGGCCATTTTGAGCGTTTAATTGACCCCACAAATGTGATGCTCCAGAAACTCAATCTACTCAAAGGAAGGTCAGTTTTGTAGTTTCTGTAACGAGCTAAACTGTTTTCAGATGTGTGAACATGATTGCACAAGGCTCGTTTTCTAATCATCAATTAGCCTTCTGAGCCAATGAGCAAACACATTGTACCATTAGAACACTGGAGTGATAGTTGCTGGAAATGGGCCTCTATACACCTATGTAGATATTGCACCAAAAACTAGACATTTGCAGCTGTAGAATAGTCATTTAGCACATTAGCAATGCATAGAAGTGTATTTCTTTAAAGTTAAGACTAGTTTAAAGTTATCTTCATTGAAAAGATCAGTGCCTTTCCTTCAAAAAATAAGGACATTTCAATAATGTGACCCCAAACTTTTTTGAACGGTAGAGGTTTATATATATATATATATTTATACAGTGTGTAAAATAAATATTGAACGCAGTACCATTCTTCTTAGTAAAGTATATCTAGAGGTATTGATGACATGACAGTTTCACCAGATGTCGGAAATTAAGTTATGTGTAATAAAGTGAAATGACACAGGGAAAATGTATTGAACACACTCACGGAAATGTATTTAAAACTTGGTATAAAAGTGTTTGCTAGCAATGACAGCTGCAAGATGCCGTCTGTATGGAGAACTTAGTCGCATTCTTTGCTCATGTGTGATTTTGGCCCATTCTTCCGGACAAACAATTTTCCTTAACCCCACACTGGTCCTCCGGCGCCGCACTTTGGCAGCCCACTGCTCCTCACGGGGATGGGCTAAATGCAGAGTAAATTTCTGCAATGTGAGATCAATAAAGTCCTATTATTATTACAGGTTATTTTTTTATAGATTATCACAGTGGATAATTGGCAGGAAGGAAATGCATTGCCACCTTCATCTAAACCAAATAAAAAAGCTTAAAGCTTTCTGTGGGAGGCCATATTATCTGCTTGTTTATATTACAGTAGCTACCTGCTACATTTAGCTAACAACTTGTTTTGCTGCTAGCCTAGAGGCTGTTAAGTTAAACCATTTGTACGAATAAGACGGAATGATGGTGAAGATTCTCAGTCATCCAGGTCATAGTCATTCCAAAAAAGTAAAAAAAAAAAAAATCAATTCACTGGACTTTGTTTCCAGGTTTGAAGATGTTTAGCTTCCCATCCAGGAAGCATTTTGAATTCAAAATGTCAGAAATAGCATTGAGTTCAAAGATTTATAGCTTTTTAAGCCGTGTTTTAGCTTTGTCTGTTTTTAATAACCAATAAAATTATTTTATCAGTAATTGATTAAGCAGCCTTTTAGCTAATATTATTTGTGTTGATTGAAGTTGCTTTATTGTGATATTTAAACCAACAAGAAGTGTTTATTTTCCCAGTAATATACGAGTCTGAATTTATCACATAATTCAGGCATGATTCTGAGTAATGCTTAATGTGTAGGAGGATGCATTTTTATTTTTATCTTTCCAGCTGGGTTTTTTTTGTAAAGTTGCAGCTAGTTTAACAGAAATAGAAAATGGCAGGTTAATTAATTTGTTTTCCTAACTCAAAACATTTAGACAGACATGTAATAAATATGTAGAGCTAAGAAACAGATTTTTATGAGCCTTTAATCAACCAACATCACCCTCTGAAAGTCAAGATGCTTATTTAACAGCTCAACATGACCGGAAGCAACTGTGAGTATTTCAGATTTACTCTTCATTATATCAGATCCAAGCTGTTATGTAGAATCAAGCCTAAGACATTACGTTTGAGTCGCATTTTAGAGCAGAAAATGCAAGTCTAAAGTGTTTATTTTAACTCTGAAGAAACAGGTGTCATCTCTGGAGGAAAAAAAAGAAAAAAAAAGAAAAGCAGATTTGCTTGCTTTCTAGTTCTAGTATTTCAAATACATGGGATCAAACATTTGTACGCTTCACCATCCATGCTGGTCTAACATTAAAGCAGCAAAACAGGATCGCAGGAAATTAAAGATAATAATCTCTCTATCAATTCTATCCTCATTTTCGGGTTTGTGTCATGAGTCATTAATAACATCAATTTCTGACTCTTATAATACCATGGTTGAACTGTAAATAAGCTTAAATAGCAATTAAGTATAATGACCATAGTAACCTCTGGACTAGAACTATTTAATCTGCTTGTTTCACGTACGTTAAGATCCCATTACCGCCGCCTAATTCTGTTTGACATTTGATGAATTGCCCCCATATTTCAACTTGAACAACCGCATACATGAAGCAATTTTTTTTTGAAACAATCCAATTAATTCTTTTGTGTCTTGGTGGGTGAAATCAATGCTAGAAAAGGAACTGCCAGCAGTTCAAAGAATAATTCATTTAAACAAAGTATTGTCCGCAGGCTATCCAACAAAACTGAATGCAGTCTCAGTGCAGAGGAGCAGACGTGTTGTTGGCTGTTAAATTATTTAAAAAAAGGCCTAGTTTGTTAACTGGATGTTGGCAAATGCAAGATTAAGATAATCAAACAAATACCCCGGGGAGTGGCACTTTATTGGTGGATATTTGCATTACAGATGGTCAAAAACAGATTTCCTTTTTTTCTCTCTAACTGTTTTATATGGAAACAGCAGCTGGTGTTGTTCCTGCTGCCATTTAAAAAATCTGTCAACATTTAAAGTATATTTTTTCTTTAAACAAACGAAGCGGAAATGCTTCACTAGTCAGAAATGTGTTTCTCTTTTTCTTATCGCCTCCTCTGTTTGCAGAGACGATCACACTGTGCTACACTCACTGGCACAGACACAAGGAAATGAGGCATGGCAGCAGCACGGCTGATGGTCTTGGTGATTTCTTTCTCCACGTCTCTAACACAAGCAAACTCACTATATCTATGAAAATATGTTTACTTTATTTCTATTTGGAAGTAGTTTCAGAACTGATAAAATCATTTTATGAAGTTAACAAAACCATTATGGATAGATGATGGATGGATGGATTGATAAATTATGATGGATGGATGGATGGATGGATGGATGGATGGATGGATGGATGGATGGATGGATGGACGGATGGATGGATGGACTGGATGGATGGATGGATGGATGGATGGATGGATGGATGGCTAAAGTAGGATGGATGGATGGAGGATGGATGGATGGATGGATGGATGGATGGATGGATGGCTAAAGTATGATGGATGGATGGATGGATGGATGGATGGATGGATGGATGGATAAAGTAGGATGGATGGATGGATGGATGGATAAAGTAGGATGGATGGATGGATGGATGGATGGATAAAGTATGTTGATGGATGGATAGATGGATGGATGGATAGATAGATGGGATGGATGATGGATGGATGGATGGCTGGTAGTAGGATGGATGGATGGATGGATGGATGGATAGATAGATGGATGATGGATGGATGGATAAAGTATGTTGATGGATGGATGGATAGATGGATGGATGGATGGATGGATGGATGGATGAAAGTTTGATGGATGGATGGATGAGAGATAGATGGATGGATGCCAAGATGGATGGATGGATGGATAAAGTATGACATGATGGATGGATGATGGATGGATGGATGATGGATGGATGGATAAAAGTAGATGATGGATGGATTAGGGATGGATGGGATGGATAAAGTATGTTGGATGGATGGATAAGTAGGATGGATGGATGGATGGATGAATGGATGGATGGATGGATAAAGTATGATGGATAGATGGATTAAGTATGTTGGATGAATGGATATGAGATGGATGGATGGATGGATAGATAATAATAGATAGATAGATAGATAGATAGATGAGTGGGTAATGAATGGGTAGATGCGATAGATAGATAGATATAGATAGCTAAAAGCGCAGTAAGATAGATAGATAAGTATATTTAGATAGATGAATGGATAGATAGATAGATGGATGTATAATAGATGATAGATAGATAGATGATAGATAGATGAATGAATGGCAATGAAACAAAAGCCATTTCTCACATAACACCTTTAGCTTTTATCTAGAAATACTGAACTGATGCTACTCAACCCTCTTCACAATTACATAGAATTCCAGCAGCAATGAAACTTTATCTACAGCTCACAGTAGTCCCTCTCTAAATTAATGTTGAGCTTTATATCGCCAGCACGAATGCTACTTTAAGAACTGACAAGCACATCCCAGCCCCTGAGACAGGTTCACAAACACAAATGGTTCCATGTTTTGTGTGTAGACACAGAGGGAGGGCCAGACTCAATAAACAAAACAGAAAATAAGGAAGAGAGAAAGATATGAGGCACAACTGACAGCTGCCTCACTATACACACATACAAACCATATCTCTCTATCTTTGTGGGGACTTTCTATTGACTTCTATTCATTACTACAGCCTAACCTGTACAGATTCATACCAAACTAATTCCAACCTAAACTTAATTCACACCTTAGTCCTAAATATGACTTCTGGCCCTAAAAAAGAAATTCACTTGATGGGGTCCATGCATAGAGCCCTAAAAGGAGCAGTCGGTCCCCACAATGTGCTACTTTTCCAGAAAATGGGCCCCACAATGTATTGAAAACAAGAACACACACACAGACTCATCCCAAAGGAAAGTGCAATTTACCCACCATTTCCTAACCCTCCCGACGGGAAAGTATCATTTTCCACTGCATAATAAACAGCAGAGTGGCAGCGCGACAGCAATAACACTTATTGAATAGAAGGACGAGCTCAGCTGTCTCTCACATGCTCTCCCACATGCCTGTCTGGCTGTATTTATAAAGCATATCAGGGGAGAGTCTGCTGGCCAGCAAGCGATGTATTATATATTTACACTTTGGAATACGGACAAGGAAACATTATGAGACGAGGCAGCCTTTCTAAATGGAAATGCCTCCTCGGTGGAGGAATCACAGCAGGGTTGACTCTTTAGTTTTACATGTAAAAAAAGAAATCAGAGTTTCTGGTATTTGCTGCGTGTCAGACGTATGCTGATCTGATGGGGTGCAGATAGGCAATCAAAAAGAGGGAATTGATTGTTATAAATGTTGAGAATAGCAAGCAGCTCCAAATGGGTCTGCAGGCTCAGTATGTGAAGCACAGCTCTCTGACAGTGAAGACACAATTGATCAGCAATCACCTCCACTAACAGACCAAAGCATGATCTGTGAATGTGTGAATACGTTTTTTTCCAAGGCACTCAGAAGGCGTGTACATCACATCCAGAAACGCTCTATAAACTTCAAGCTTGGCGGCAGTAAGCTGAGAGCTGATGCAGAATCATTCTTTTGAAGGTGGCCATCCCCAAAGAAGCTAACTCTTGGGTCCCACATTTTGGCCCAGGTTGTTTTAGTCTGATTATATCACAGTTGGTGCTTGGTACAGCTGCAAAGATCACCCTAGCAAGCTTTTCTTATTAGCTGATCTCCTGGGTTGCAAGGTGTGCTGACAGCAGGTGTGTTACCAACGCTCTTTGCCATCAGACCTTTCTGGAGCCCCATTTACTCTGAGTTCAACAATAAAAGTGAAGGTTTCCTTTTAAAAAACCAGGCCAGCTGTTAGTCTGATAAATGTCCCAAAGTGGGGGGACGGTACCCAGGAGAGCTGCACTCCCACGCGACCAAAACCAAACTTGTTTGTGACTAAATTTTGTGAATAAAAGGAGATATTATTGCTTTTGAGTTTAATGTAGAATAAAATCTGGTATTTATGGCAAAAAGAGATGAAAAACTAGTGTTACTTGCCCGGTGCCATTTTTGGCCCTGATGCATTACCCGATACACAACGCTTGCAGTATCGGCGTACACGACTCACCATAATAATGGCAAAATAATTGCCATCATGGTTTGTCAAGCTGCTGCTACCTTTGTGAAGCAGGGGAAAATAGCAGTGAGTCCAGTAAGAACTTTTTCATACCTACCAGAGTATAGGTGACAATAGATGAATAAACTTTTGGCTCTCAAATGGTATCAGGTGCCCTATTTGTTGGTACTCGCCGATAACGATACCACCATTTTACAGGCAGTATCGGGGGCCCGTCGTGCACAGGCTTGTCAGTGCAACACTAATGAAAGCATATAAAGTGCATATTTGTAACAGGTACGAATGACACAGGTATATATGATGAATAAGCATTTAAGAAAGTAATGAGAAATTTAAGGCATCTATGACACGTTTTATAGTTCTTGAAGGTTCTTAACATCCACCACAGCAGTACGCTTGAAAATATCACTGGTTAAACTTTTACCAATATAGAGCATGTTAGATATCTTTAGAAAGCTTAGATTCTCAAGCAATTTAATCGCCAAGTTCATGTTAAGGACACGATGAGGACCAAAAAACAATTAATAAAGATATAGCAGCATGTTAAATTACGATTTTTAAATAAAATTGAGCTTTGACCTCCTACGTTTGAAGTGATCCCGAGGCCGTATTGTAAGTTAATCTTATGTTGTTTATATTCAGTTTTTCTGTAAAGGCCTAGGGATTCAAATTAATCCAGAATATTCATAATAAAAACATTTTGTGATGAAATCGCCATAAAAAGGCTGTGTTTTGCCTTTAGAAAAGTTTGATCCTTATAGCTAATGCTAACTGTTTTGCTAATTACCCAAGATTCCACAAACATTTCCGGGTGATGTTTGGTATGTTTTGTTTTCCTCACCTTCCAGGCTTGAAAACAAAACTGTCCCTGTCGATTTCTGTTAAGATCCGACACCGAGACAGCTCTTGAAGTATAACAAGCGCTCCCAATCTTTGAGCACATTGCACACAGATTCTCCTTTTTATAGCGGTTGGCAAACTAATTTTAGTGCATTACCGCCGCCAACTGATATGGAGTTAGCCAAAGAAACAGGAAGCAAGACTCATTCCCAGAAAATAATAAATAAATAAAACTATAAAATTGAAATTAAAAATAATTTCATTATAATAAAATCTAATTATATTCACTTCTTCTAATTCGTCCTCATCATTTCTAATTTGTCTTTATCCTATCGTCAATCGCTATTATTTGGATTTTTTTCGGTTGTCTTTCTTTTCTGAGCGCTACAATTGATAACTTTTTTTTTTTGTACACTTTTTTTTTACAATCAATGAGTCTTCGGCAATTTTGGGACGCACCAAGCTCGCTCCAAAGGTTTTGAATTTGTCATTCGTGCCACTGTTGATTTGGGTCTTTCTGGCTGGGATGGGATTCTTTTTTGCAGCTTCAGCATAAGTTAATCCGAACCCAAATTTCACTTTCTCTCTTCAGATCTTTTGCTCACTTCACAACCTCTACATGCAGCAGTATGTTCTCTACCACAGTTACATCATTTAAGGTTTTACTCCCTACTACATTAAGGAAAACACAATTACATTAACCTACCGGGAAAGGTAGGTACCGGTGGGGAAAACATGAGACATGCGCTGATTGGACGGCGGGCCGTTTGACCCTTGAACCGGAAGTCATTCTGCCTGCTGCGGCTTTTGAAAACTTATGGATATTGTCGGCGCCCCAAACGTAGCTGCCAGTTATCCAGGAATATTTTGAATCAGGACATACGTACGGTAGGTGATACTGGATATGCTCAAGACTAATCACCGAATTTCAGTTAGTATCCATGTTTTCAAAAACGCGTACAGGCTGAATGACACCAGTAAAAAGTCAAGCGGACATGCGTCGGAGTCGGCGCGTTTCATATTCCCTGGTACCTTTTCCGGTGCGGTGTAATGTATTACATTACCGTCGCCGATATGGTCAGCGACTTTGCTCATGTTTCCCAGTTGTGCTACCTACTCACTTTCGGTTAGGTTAATGTAGATGTGTTTTCCTTAATGTAGTTTTGAAATGTAGCTTTGCTGGCGGCGGCACATGTAGTTTTCACCGTTTTCGCGCTACAATGTAGTTGCGCTTTGCTTTTATGTAGTTCGCGGTACCCTTAATAATGTAGATTTAGCTTTTATGTAGGATTCGCGATTTCCTTAATGTAGTTAGCTTTGCTTTATGCTTTATGTGATTTTGCTTGTGGCGGATTTAGCGGCTGGCACATGTAGTTAGCGCTTTGCTTTATGTAGTTCGCGATTTCCTTAATGTAGTTGCGATTTCCTTATTGTAGTTTCGCTTTTGCTGCAGCGTATGTAGTTGCCATTTCCTCAATGTAGTTGCGCGCTTTGCTTTATGTAGTTCGCGATTTCCTTAATGTGGATTCAGCAGCTTTTAGCGCTTGCTGTAGTTCGCGATTTTCCTTAATGTAGTTCGCTTTGCTTTATGTACTTGCGTTACGCCACATAACAGTTGCGCGCTTTTGCTTAATGTTGCTATTTCCTTAATAGCAGTTTGGCTTTTAGCGCCAGTTTGCGATTTCATGCTTAATGTGGATTTAGCTTTGCTTTATGTAGGATTTGCGATTTCCAGCAATGTAGTTTCGTTTTGCTTTTATGTAGCGTTCGCGTTTTACTTAATGTAAGTTGCAGTTTGCTTAATGTGGATTCGCGATTTCCTTAATAGCCAGTTAGCGCTTTTGCTTTATGTAGTTGCCATTTCCTCAATGTGGATTTAAGCTTTGCTTTATGTAGTTCTGCGATTTCCTTAATGTGGTTAAGCTTTTGCTTTTATGTAGTTGCGATTTTTAATGTAGCTGCGCTTTTTAGATTTGTAGTTGCAGTTTGCACCTCTGGGGCCACTGTAACAATGTCCAAATCATAGCTTGCCCTTATATATAGATGCTATATGACTTACTTTGTAATAATTTTGTTTTTCCATGAAATTTCTAATTTATTCCAATTTGCTTCATTTCCACTATTTCCTTCTTCCATCCTACAAGAATCTCTTCCTGTTTCCTCACTTCACACAACCCAGGACATTTCTCATCAAGCAACTAAAATAGCTCAAAAAACCACAAAAGTTACACACTGATCTTCTTCCTGTAATTCCACATAAATTGCGGCTTCTATTGGTTAAGTCCACGCGAAATGTTTGGCTATATAACCAATGAAATTACGTTTCAAACAAGGGTAAGCATGGCTCATTTGAATAATTCTCCTGTTCATAAAAGCCCACGGATACGTCAAAGACTGGATCATTGCACACTGTTAGAATATTAGATGGAAAGTTATAAAATCGATTTGTGGCCATCCAAATCCTTCACTGTAATTTTCTTTTGGTAAGTACAATTTGACATAGTCTGGCACATTTGGAGAGGTTTTGAGATGCTGGTGACACCACAAGTTAAAAGTTCAATACCTCTGAAACTGTGATACCTAGAGGTCTAAAATAATCTGGAATTGTGGTTGGCATGATGCAGAATAAATGTAATACACATGCTGATTGTCAAGCTTGTCTTTGTTACTGATATTCCAAAAAATAACAGAAGAAATTGAGAAGGAAAAAAAGCAACAACGCTATATGAGTTATACGTAGTTTGAGAAACTAGAACTCTTTAGCTTTAAAATGACTTATCACACATGTATTTTGGCCTTACATGTCTTTAGTTATTTGCTTTTCCATTTGGGCATGCAAAAAGGCAAGGATTACTTAAAATTAGGTAGGTGTTAAGCGGTCAAAAAGATTAAACATGATGCCTAAATATTTATTACAATGACTCAACATCAACTGTCAATAGTCTTTGCTTGGAGCTCTTACTGATAACTAAAGGTTAAGTTTAAGGACCAAAATGCTAAAGACGTTTTCAGAACCATACTTCATCAGAAATTGACTATTTTTCCATGAAGATGACCTGAATAATCAACATCCTGCACAGTTTGAAAATATTTGCTGAAAAATATAAGGAAATACAGGATGGATCATCTGCATTTAAATTAATTACTTATTAAAGAATAAAGAAACTAGTATTATTCATAAACATTTATTCCATCCCACATTCTGTCCTGGCCCATCAGCTAGCTCAGCCCCCACAAACCCCCCTCAGGCCACAGTCTGTAGAAAGATTGACAGTATATTAATACAGACTGCTGTCAATGTCTGCAGAACTGCAATTAGCAGGATATCAGAGGATGGAAAAAATTGGGCTTCATGCAAAAATATCAGGAAAATGAATCGTAAAGATGCCATTTTACAGATTATTGCTGTGTCAAGCGGTTTCTTCTGGGTGGTTTTCACTGCGTTTTTTCCTGAGGGCTCGGGGAATGAGTCCACCACCATGTTGCTGCTTTGCAAATATACAGGCTGACAGAAAAAAACTAAACAAAACAAAATAGGAGCCTGCATTTACCAGCAAACATGACATAAACTAAATGCTTTGTGTTCTTAACACAGATATCACACATTCTGGTGGGAATCAAAATGCTGTGATACAGTAAAATACAAAACAAAAAGAAATTGCTCAGAAAGAACCACTAACAGCTTGTGGGGGACTTAACGGATCAGTAGGCACTGACTGATTGTTTTAGATGGAAGGAACAGAGAATAGTCATGTGAAAACGTAAAAGGAAAAACTAAGGGAATTTTTATTCATAGAATATGGTCTAATGTCACGCAACATTTTCATTTGTTGTTCCCCGGTCTCTTGTTAACAATCCAGGCTGGCTGTGCTTTATTTAAGTTCAGGTCAATAGCTGCCACTTTAAGCCCTCCCTGCCCAGAGAGAGCGCCATAGTGTCAGAGCAGAATGGCAGAAAAAATTCTCTCACTAACAGAGTTAAAAAGGTTTCGAGCAACTTACTTCCACACTAGACATGGTTAACGCTGTTTTACTGTGTAGGTGGGAGGGCCAGAGGGGATTGCACTGCAAAAATGGTCTAGAAATAAGTAAAAATGTCTTAAATCAAGCGTATTTACCCTTCAGTTTAGTAGGTAAATGGTAAGATTTGCCAATGGAATTAGTATTTTTACTCTTAAAATAAGATTATTAGATAATATGCACTTTGAAATAAGACAATGCAGTTGTTTTTTCTTATTTTAAATGTAAATTGTCTTGTTCCATTGGCAAAGTATCTCACTTACCTCCTCAATTCAAGAACAAATGCACTTTTTTTTTTTTTTCCTCGAAAAAATGACATTTTTTGCAGTGTGTCAGTGTGAGATTGCTTATCACACATCTTGTTTTGGTCTACAGAGAGTGCTCAACAGTCCCACCTAGTGGTAAAATTATGCGTAGTGCACCTTTAAGACTTTCCTAATGATCTCAACTTTAAAAAAAACTCCATCTAATGAAATTCAATAAGAGAAAACAAAGTCATCAACATCTAAAGGGCTGGAAATAAAGGCTCTTTGTAAGCCTGTTGCTTTCAGAACCATGTTCCATAAACCCGAACACAACAAAGATAAATGAAGGTTGTTCATCTACCAAAATGAATTGATTATAACTAAACCAGGTAACAAAATTCATTTTAGGGAGGATAGAAAGTTCACAGCTCAATATATACAGTATATAAGTTTTAGTCAATGTTACCTCTATTTTTTATGTGTCTGACCCCCTGAGTTCACTTCGAACCACTGTAAGCAACATTACTTTTTCCCGTTGAGGCCACACACATATACAATGGGATCATGGCAAGTTGCATTGTTTATTAATAGAAGCACAGCAACAACTTCAATCAGTTTACTTCTAAGTTGAGAGCTTTGGCCCACTAAAACGAAAAGAAAACAAAATGATTTTGTTTTTGTGCCTGAGATGTGTAGTATGTTAAATTTTTCTCACTGTAAAACATTAACATCTTGCAAAATGAAATGTGCTTAATTAAGCCGTGATACAGTTTAAATTCCTGTAACTCTTTAATTACAGTTTTTGTGCTTGTAGTAAAATAAATTACATAATAAACAAAGCATTTCATAATTAATATCTATGAATAAAACATTTTAATAAATGTCACTGGAATAGGAACAAATCTGACTTCAATGTTATTTAGTATCCATGCCTGCCTTTTTCACTTCTCCAGTAGTTCTCCAATTTCCATTTTCAGAGCTTTCTGGATGCTGTTTAGATCTGATTCATCAGCTCTGGATGCTTGAAATGAGGCACAAACATTCACCAGATGTGAGATCTCGTTCTAATTTGCTGCAGCCAGAGCATCTGACAATGTTCTTATTGACTCTGTTAACATTTTTGCTATATTACAATAGTATCCATTCAGAATTTCCCACTTTCCTTGATGGGCCCTTGGCTGGTGTTACGACCACCAAGGCCGCAACATATTTGAGGACACGAGGCAAACATGAATTATTTTATTCTTAATCTCTGGAATTTCTTTTTAGATCAGTTGTTTTGTTTTTCTGCAAAGAGACAAAAGAAACAGAGAGTCTGATTTTTCCCCCGTTCCACGTGTCCAAACAAAAACTCTAGAAAAAAACAAACAAAAACAATGTATGAACAGAAAGTTGGACCTGGTGAGCCGATCCAAAGCAACAAAACTCAGTCAAAAATCAGCCAAAAACAAAGGCTAACGGAAAAAAACACCACATTGCAGGCTGGAGAGGTCAGCGGCGGGAGACGTGCGCATCGCGTCTGGACGCTCTCTCTGTGACGGTGGCTCAATCAGAAGGTTCGAAGGAAGAGAGAGAGAGAGAGAGAGAGAGAGAGAGAGAGACCCAGCCTACTTATAGGCGGACCAATATCACAACCAATTAACGTAATCGAGATCATTTTACAAAAGAAAAAAGAAATAATTATCAACTCTAAAATTTAAGTGACTCAACTAAGGTCCATACAACACTAAAAGGGAAAAAAAAGAAACAAAAATAATTAATGTGCCCGACGCACATAACAGCTGGTCCTCTACAATTTAAACATAAATCTTTGTACTAAAATATTCTGTCATGATTTGAGAACATTAAGATCTAAAGAAAATCGTCATCTCCTGGTAATTCAGACCCTGCCAATTCTGTTGAAAAGGTGGAGTCAAAGAAAAAAAAGAAAAAGCACACAGAGGAGAAGGCCAGTGGCTGGAAGTTGGAGAGAATTTAGCTAGGAACTCATATGGAAGTGGGCTGATGTTTTGACTGCGAAGGGTCATTTTGAATGGCTGCTACTGCTTATGTGTACTGGAATTTAGCGAAAACAAAAGAAAGTCCCACACAGCATTTGCTCTGCACGGTGAATGGGTATGTCTTAAACTGTGTTCATGTTGGATAGGATGGCTGTTATAAACCAGTGAGTTTTATTGTCATAGAAGCATAGACTGGTAAATAAATGGCCTGTCATGGGTTCTTCTTCCTGCTGGATTATTTATTTATGCACCTGTACTGATGCTCTTAAATGCACTGAATAAGGATATTTGCTAAACTTTTTATTTAAAAAAGTTTAAAATGTCCAATACATTTTGTTCCACTTGTGTCACGCTTACTTTTTCGTCCCAAAAAGACCCTTTGCTAAAACTCAGCCAGATCTTACAGTCAGATTAGTTCAAAGTTTTCTATCTAAGGAGAGCCAGCAGATTGCATTGATGCTTGTAGCGACAGTGGAGAGGAAAAACTCTGTTTTAATTTAGGCTTAGACTTATACAACTTTTATTGTTTTGTATACACAGAGTGTATACAAAACGAAATTTCTTTTACTACAGCTCTCATGACATTTCCATTTCTTAAAGAGCAGCGTTGATCAAATGTGTGAGAAAAAACATGGTGCAAAAAAAAAAATGCATTGATATGGTCAGTTTGATGCAGAGTTTGTGACACAACACCAAGAAATGAAACACGAAGAACCTCCAGCAGAACCAGGCTCAGTGAGCGCGATCATCTACCGAGGCCGAGTGGGGTTCAAGGAGACAGAAGCAGAGATAGAAAAGGCAACGAGCTCCACCGGAGGCATCATCCAGGAAACAGGCAGCCAGGCAGATGAGGTCAGAGCCAGCTCCCATGTCAACTTCTGAAACTAATTAGACTTTTTTTATGTTATAAAACTTGAAGTGGAAAATAAAGCTGACTAGAGATGTAAGAACATCATGTCCCTAAACCTGTTCCCTTTCTTTTAAAATTAGAAACATGGTGTGCTGCAAAATAATTCCTGCACAAAAGAACTGTTTGTTATGCATCTCATTAAGACCCTGCTATTGTGACTGTAATCATTTATCACTCATGAAAATATCTGTTAAAACACTATTTAATTGAAAGAAGAATTTTAAATCAGGACTAATCAACATAAAAATGATTTAGAACTAAAACAATAAACCTAAACAACACTCGAGAACCATAAACACCCATGGTTTTTATCAAACAAAAGTATGTTCTATTTAGAGCAGAGCATGAAAATGAACATGAGGACCCCATGCTCCTGACTAGGTGGCTGATGGTCTCCTGAGGGTTCTTCTCCCAGACCTGGACTAAAGCATCTGCCAACTCCCGGACAATCTGTGGTGCAACGTGACATTGGTGGATGGATTGAGACATGATGCCCCACATTTGCTCACTGACATTCAGTTCTGGCGATTGGGCAGGCCAGTCCATACCTTCAACTTGCAGAAACTGCTCACAAGGTTCAGCCACACGAGGTCTAACATTGCCCTTCATTAGCAGGAACCCAGGGCTAACAACACCAGCTTATGGTCTCAGAAGCAGTCTAAGGATCTTCTCTCTGTCATGTTATCTCTGGCGAGCACACGGAGGGTTGTGTGACCCTTCAAAGGAATGCCACCCTACACCATTACTGACCCACTGCCAAACCGGTCATGCTAAAGCAGTGGTTCCCAAAGTGTGGGGCGCGCCCCCTAGGAGGGGCGCGGGAAGCGGTACGAGATGAATGAAGAAAAAAAAAAAAAAAACTGCTTGCTTGACTGAGCATAATGGACAGTTGTGAAATTGCAACCCAGATTTGAGAAGATCTGCAGCAACAAGCAGGCTCACTACAGCCACTGAAAAGATGGGAGGATTAAAAAGTGCAAAGAAAAAAGTCTCAGGGAGCTGTTCAATGTTTTCACTCCATTTTGTACAGAGGCTTTTTATAATGTATTGATGATAGCAGAGTTATATATTGTTACAAATAAAAAAAAGAGAAATATGTTTAAAATAACACAGACAACAAAGAATCACTCTTCTAATCTACAGTGATAGATGCTTATAGGGCACAAAAAATAGTTACACAAGTGTTCCACTGTAAAGATGGTGTTTGTTTTGTTGCAAACCTGAAGTGTGAAATAAACTTCAGTGGAGTTTGAAAACAAAATATGTGTATAGGTTTATTATATCTGGTTGAGGCGATGTGTGTGCCCAGTTGATTGATTTTTATTTTTGGCGGGGTGGGGGGTGTATTGTAATCCAAAGGGGGCCCAGAAGAAAATCTTTGCAGGAACCACTGTGCTAAAGGATGATGCAGGCAGCAGATCGCTCTCCACATTGTCTCCAAAAACTAACACCTGGCATGTTCTCAGTGTAAACCCGCTTTCATCTGTGAATAGCACAGGTTACTAGTGGCAAATTTGCCAATGCTGGTGTTCTCTGGCAGATGCCAAGCATTCTGCACTGTGTTGGGCTATCAGCAGAACCCCCATCTGTTGATGTCAGTGTGGTGTCAACAATGGGTGGTGAGGTTGCTTTGAGGACCCAGATGCAGAGACTGAGTGGAAGCGAGGGATGTGTTCTGAAAGGTTTAATTGTAGACCAAAAAGCAGCAGAGGCAGAAATCCACTCAAAATATAAAAACAACAAACCAAAATCATGGAGACATCAGGGTAAAGACGAAGTCTCGAGGGAGCCAGGGAGAGACGAGGCAGAGTAGACAGCAGCAGCAACAAGAAGGAACCAGCACCTGAGTGACTGCAGAGGTGGGAGTATTTAAGGACAACCAAACAAAAAGGATGGACTAACGAGCCTGAATGGGGAGCAGGTGGTGGGTGTGAACTGGTAAGAGGGAATCCAAGGGAAAAGAAAACAATCACAAGGGGGCAACAGA
>JAGKQL010000054.1:36081396-36200853 GCA_018398635.1 Cyprinodon brontotheroides | reverse complement strand
TCACCCTGCTGTCGGGCTTACAACAGAATCTTCTTCTTCTGGAATATCTCCAGGAAGAACAGAGCAATATCGACGACATAGTTCAGCACCTGAATTTGACTGAACCACGAAAATGGACCCGCAGGGCAACCATGTATCAATATTAGTGCGCATACTTAACATTTGCGTCGCCTATTTTTGCTCCGGCACCACAGCTGCCACTTTACAGGCCTTAAAACATTTTGCAGCGTTTTCACCACCATGTACATTACGTGTGGGCGATCACATATTTATGGCCCCTACGTCGTCCGTCTTTACGCATTAAACGTTCTGGAAAATATTAGCGTTTCGTGTTCGTTTTGACTTCGTGTGGACGGGGCCTAAATCCCTGATACTAATAATGTAAGGTATGTGAATGTAGCCACCGATTTCAGGCAGTAAAAAAGAGAAATTGTTACACAATGACCCTTTAAGAATCTGTTCAAAAATGTAGGTTCGTAAAAGAAGAACTGAATACACAGTAAGAGATTTTTAACAACAGCTTCCTGCAGGAGGGGAAAGAGCTGAACCCAACTTTCAACTCTTTCTCAGACCCCCTCCTGCAGTCGTCTTTTATTAACAGAACATTACACATGGTTACAAAATAGAGTATTGTTCTGACAGGACAGTTGATCAGGTCATAAGACAGGATGCTCTCCTCTTGACTGAATCACAAGGCAGAGTGAAGCATCTCCTTCCTACAATGTTTCATATGAACACACATTAATTTTATAATCATCATTGAATAAACCTAACAGAATCCAAAAAAATGTGGATGTCTGGAACTGTTGTGACTGGTTGATGGGCTCTTGGGTTGTTTGGCTGCCTGCTCTGGCGTCTTTCAGGGAGGGTGTTGGTTTATGGGGGGAGGCTGTGAAGGGGCTGTGGCTTGAAATATCAGGGGGTTGTCTCTTGTGTGAATGTGACTGGATGAATGGGAATTTGTCTTGGTCTACTAGTCAGATTCACTGTTTTTGCTTCCCCTCACATAATGGAACATTGTTGGCCCAAAGTATGAGCAGGGCCTTTCTCCTCCTACTTTTTATGCTGCCATTGATGAGAGGAATCATAATAAATACAAAATAAAATTATATTATAATTCTGTATTTATAAAACTGGAACTTGCTTTGATGAACTCCGGTAGCTCATTGTAAAAAACAACTGATCCCAAGCTGTTTTCTACATCCTGTCTGTTCCTCTGCTTGGTAATACAGAAAAAGTAAAAAAAACAACAACAATCCACTGGACTTTGTTTCCAATATGAAGACGTTTCACTTCCCATCCAGGAGGCTTTTTCAATTCAAACTGTCAGAAATAGCGTTGAGTTGAGGCTTTTATACACGTATACATTCAAAGCCCTGTTTCTGTTTTGGGTTTTGATGTGTGTCAAAGCTGAAGGTGAACTCAAACATATAAGAAAAACTTACTTTTTGGTTGATAAAAGCTTGGGTCCTCACAAAGCAAAACAGATCCAGGCCTTATTTTATTTTACTACCTAAAAAATAAATATTTCCCTCTACCCCTTGCAATGCACTCGCTTGTAGCCCCGGTTGGGAATCAGTGATCTAAAGGATACCTACTGCTCTTGAAGCTTTTTTATGCTTAGTTTGGTTTTCTGTTGTCTTCTTTTTGCTGTCAGGTTCTCTGTTTTCTGTTCCTCTCGTCTCATACAGGTGTGGAAGCAGACTTCTAAGAGTTTCCTGTATACATTCCATGCTGTCTATTTTTGTTTTATTTTCTCTCTTTTCATACACTCTTTCCTGTATCTATCTCTCGCTCTCCTTAGTTCTTATTCCCTCTTTCTTTTTCAAAAGTTTTGTCTCTTTGTCCATCGTATTTGATTTTACTCCCTAAATAATTTTCGATAAAGTATCATATACAAGTACTAAGTGGAATTTATGGCAATGAGCATAATGATGCGCTTGTGAAAGCAAATCTGTTGGGTTATCATTCAGCTTTGGGACATCAATTCTTTTGTTTTCCCTGTCTGATAGGACCCTGTTGGCTTTATTCTCAGTCTGTGCCTTATTATAATGAAGTGCTTAATTAAGTGTTTTGTGGCCCTGTGCCGCTTGAGAGCAGGTGGTTGAGGGTTGCTGAGGCACTCCATGCTGGGTCAAGGACATGTGTGATTTCTGTTGTAGCCAGCTGTCGAAATGCCAGCAGCCTGAAGACCGCCATGATTTAACACTAGGATGCAAATGCACAGCACTGGGGTCAGGAGTCAGAAGTAGGGAGCATGAAAAGCAGTGAATGGAAATAATGCAAGATTGTGGTACTTAACATAATAGCGCTCTCTGGATACACACTGAGTGGCTCATTATAGATGCAAGTTTATTTATTTTTTTCCCACTTTAATCCTCAAGAGAAGAAAAAAATCAATATGGAAGGCATGGGTTGTTTCATGATTCTCTTTTGTTTTTATTACTGTAAGTATCGGGATTTTTCTATAGCACCAATTACACTTCTAAAGGTTCACCGATTTTTTTGGGACTCTTTGAACACTTTGGAATATTATTTTGCAGATTAGACCAAAATGGATTCCTTTAGATCAGGGGTAACAAATTAAAAATCAGCAGGGTGAGAATAAGAAAATCAAGAACCACTAATGGTCTGGAGATATTTTTGCATTTTACTCCATTACTTTAAACAGCATTTAACACTGAAATGAAATGCAGCTGCTTATGCATCCATGTTATACATTGAATAAAAAAAATATATAATTTTTTTTTTTTCTTTATATGGGACCCACAGGGGCTTTTATGCTGCCCAAAGCAAGGCTTTAAACCTGGGTTTGAAATGAAGACTAGGTCATTCTAGCACATATCATATTTATTTTTTTTAATTCTGTTCATGGTGGAGAATCCTGCCACAGCAGCAGGTTGATAATCCTGATACCGCCAGATGGATTTGCCCTGCATATCCATCTGGAAACCTTCCGCTGAAGTAATTTTGGGAAGGGCTGAAAATAGTTGAGCTAGCTGATTGGCCTATGTTGGGGATAGGACGGGCCAAATAAAACCAATCAGATCAACTGAAGCATATGACGCACTAACAGAGTGACACAACTAAGAGGAGCCAATTGATAGATCAGACTCTTCGAAAGTTCAGTCGAGAAGAGCAAAAATATCTTTTCCTCTGAGAAAAGCCCTCCAGAGCAGTGTTTTGCTCTTCTTCAGTGAAGAAATACTCTGTACTCCTCGAGCAAACTTGCTTCGATAGCCACGCTTAACGCTTAGTTTCATCAGCCTGAAGTCGCCACGTTCTTTTTAGACTGGAACTGCTGGCGCCTTCTCGCTGCGTCACACCTCAACCCGCTTCAAAAGCCAACGCTGATTGGACCTTCAGTTGGCGAACGGCTCCAAATTTTTCTTCAACGGAGAGTCTCCAGACTGATTAGCTTAGTGAAATCTTGAAAGCTCATGCGTAGATCAGGATGGTTCACCAGGCTAGCAGGTGGTTGAGCCAAACATCCTCTAAAATGTTCAGGATCATCTTTGAGCACGCCATTTCAGGTTTCTTTCACATTAATGCTCATTAACGTTTAATTCATTACCAGTGTTGGGCACGTTACTTTGAAAAAGTAATTAGTTATGGTTACTTCTCCCAAAAAGTCATCAGGTGTGCATTCAGTCATCAATGCACACATTCAGCGACACACAGGAGCTCTTTCAAGCTGGGAACCGTTTCATTCACAACACCTGACTGTCAACCAGGTATTAGAATCAGAAATACTTTAATAATCCCAGGGAGAAATTACCTTTTGTTAAATGACACCATATGTAATAGAGTGACTGACTATAGGACCAGTTTAATATAACACAATTTCATACAATATATATAATTAGGAGGTCCCTGCTCCATCTCGCCATAAGTTTGGGGGTCCTTGGCCTGGAAAATGTTGAACACCCCTGAACTAAAGGGATAAACGGGTATTGACTATGAGTACCGGTATGCTGGTCTGGTCGGGTATGCTCATCTGAAAGAACACTGGTGTAAACGTGTCATGAATGACAATGCCCCTTTAAACCAAATCATTCACTTTCAATGTATTATGAAGAAAGATCAAGATCATAGGGGAAGCTGATTTCACACTATCACAGCCTTCCGCTTCTCTAACAGCTAAGGCTACCTACTCTACTGAACAATTCACTGTTGGTATTAGTTTGACAGCATGGCAGCTTAGCAAATTTTCAAACTCTGCAAAACCAAGCCAGACCAGTCTGAAGCAACCAAAACTCAACTTAAGATCAAATAACAGTGGAAAATACAAAAAAAAAAACTCCTTGCAGAAAATAAACATTCAGTCTAACACATCAATCACAAGCTCCAAGCACTCCACCTTTCACTCATAAAGAGAGAGAGATCTTATTAAAGTTAAGTAAACTAGGGTGACCAAGCGTCCGTATTTCCCGGGACATATCCGTATTTCTCGTCCTGTCCCGGGGTTGTTTTTAGAAAGTGAGGAAATGTCTGGATTTATTAAATTACCTTAATTGGACCATTTGTTTGAAACTTCCTAGGGCACTTTCGCCCGACAGCTGCGTGTGGCGTAATCCCTGAGCAGCGTCAGTGCGGGAAGCCCTGTTCTTAATCAGAATATAGATAGGTAACTGTCGATGCGCCACACAACATGCACAAAGATGCAAATGTATGTTTACCAGCGATTTACAAAAAGTTTCCACAGCTTTCAGACCAGTGAGACAAGCAGCGAGGGCCTTGTTACACAGGAAGGTATTACCGAAGCGAGCACACTTATGTCTCGGTGTCCAATAGAGTTGCAAGGGATCTGAAAAGCCACCTGGACACCCGAAAGTAAAGATAGTCTATCATTTGCATTGCGTTTTGGTACATTTACGAGTTAAATTTGCTACACAAAGGGGTATTTTTGTTAGAGTTAAGCTCATTTGTTAGTAATTTTTACCAATAACCTACAGAACATAAGGGTGGTTCATTGCACAGAGGCTGAGTATCATCTGTTATTGGAGGTGGGGGATTTATTTTTCGCTTTTTATTGTTAAGTAGAGATGTTTGGGTAGGGCGTGGCATTTCTTTCATTGTGCTATTCATTCATTACAGGAATTGTTAAGCATTAAAAAAAATATACATTTTGAAGATGAGAATTACATCGTTTGTTATTGGAGTTATTGCTGTTGACTTTTACTGAAAAGCATTTTTAATAAATCAACTGTAAAATATCATGTTATTGTAGGATTAGCGTAGGTATGTTAAGTGAGTTCCCATGCATAGACATCTATATGCATGGGAACCAGAGATCCCCCCCGCTCCAAGGTGTCCCTGTTTTTCAAAAAATATGGTAACCCTAAAGTAAACTAAATGAAGAAATCAACTAAATGAAATGGAAATAACATCAATATTTTGCTTTGCTGAAAAAGATCTTGCTTGATGGTGAAACTATGATCGTAACTATGATCTGAAACAACAGCTGTTAGTCTAAGTAATTTGTTCAGGTTGTACATATAGGCCTCATACCTAGAGACAGGACTGGATTTAAATGATAGCCTTTTTTATCTTGGTTCCAAATCAAATCTTGATGTGATCACTAGTTCATCTGTCATTCTTGATGAGAATAAGTAACAATGAGTGGAGGAGAGGGATCGTCTCATGCTGTGAGTGGATTGGTTTGAAGTACTGCATTTGTGAACAGTGTCCACATAATAATGGATAAACGTGGGGGGATTTAACAGATTAACTATGGGCAGTATGAGCAAGGCAAAATATTTACTGTCTGCTGAAACATCCATCTCAAACAGCGCTGGCTAATCTGATCTGGTTTATCTGCTCAGTAAACAGCTAAACCCTCTTTCCTCTAAAGCCCATTAGCAAACTTCAAAAAGAGTTAAGAGTTTATTTTGTGCTGAACATGGATAGTCTTCTAGTATATTACCTCCAGTATGTCAGATATTTTGGTCTAGCAAAGAAAGAGACCCTGACAGGAAACCATCCACTGCACTCAGAGAAACAATTCAGCCATATTAGGAGTTTAAAGCACCAAACAGACTCTAATCGGAGGCAACTGAACTTTATTAAAGTTTTTTTTTTATATATATATATAACTGGCCTTCCCTTAACAATCAACACACAATTCACTGGTTCATCTTCATATACTAGACCAGGGGTCGGCAACCTGCGGCTCTGGAGCCGCATGCGGCTCTTTAGCCTCCCCCTTGTGGATCCCTGGAGCTTTTTTCAAAAATTTTATGAAAATCGATTTTTTTTGTTTGTTTTAATATGGTGTGCAGGAGGTCAAACAAAAATTTATTAATGTTTTCCAATGCTGTAAACATTTGTATTATAAATGCGGTGCCAGGCAAACAAAGTGGTGGGTGTGTCACGGAATATGAATCCCAAAGGGAAAAAAGGTAAATAGTTGATAAGAAATAAGGATTCAAATAGACAAATCATTTGCTTTCATTATCAATGCAGAAGGATTGCCTGCGTTTTTGCTTTGTAATGAGAGGTTGTCAAAAAATGAAAATAAAAATTTGGAAAGGTATTTCCAGGCGAGGCTAAGTGAGAAAAAAGTGCGATTGCAGGATAAATTAGAGGAGTGCAAAGATAGATTTAAGAAGTGGATTGCATTTCCAAACTCCACTACTGCTGCTAGTTTTGTTGCAAGGATGGAAAACCATCCACAGATCAAACAGGTAGCGCTTTGATGCAGGTATCTGAACTTTCTTCCATTTTTTCCCCAAATCCTAAAAATATTAATCAGACCAAGGAACGATGGTGACGGAGGATGTGGGATTTCGGGGTTAGAGAGCTCTGCTCTGATGTCAGTTCCTGCTTGGTTCCTCATGACTCAATCAGCTCCTCCCGACAGAAACACGTCCACCATAGAAAGATTAATTTATTGTGTTTCTATAATTTCATCATTGCAAGAAAACTTAAACCGCGCAGTGAAGGTGGTGAAGCGGTGCGCGATGGGAGGGTTCACTGTTCCTCCGTCACCTCAGGCTACTATGTGACATTTGCTACAGGATAAACCTTTAATCGTGAATGCTTATTATATATTTAAGCATGTAGGTGTTGGGCACGTTACTAAAAAGTAATTAGTTAATTTACTAGTTACTTCTCCCAAAAAGTAACTGAGTTATAACTGAAATGCTCCATTATAAAAGTATTTAAGCCCATGTAGTCAGTGTTGGGCACGTTACTGCAGAGAGTTTAGCATTTATTGCAACTCAACGTGAATGACATCAGAGGGGAACGCGATGTGAAGTTTTTTAACAGGGCATTCAGATCTGGTGAAATTAATAACTGGGGATGTCTAATTCTGAAATCCCCTGTACTGCAACATCTATCTGCCTATCTATCTATCTTATCTATCTATCTATCTATCTACCCATCTATCTATTCATTCATTCATCTATCTATCTATCTATCTATCTATCTATCTATCTATCTTATCTATCTATCTATCTAGCTATCTATCTATCTATCTATCTATCTATCTATCTTATCTATCTATCAAATAATGCTTAAAAATAAAAATACAGAAGCCGTAAAGGCAAAGAGTATCCATCCATCCATCCATCCGATCCATCCATCCATCCATCCATCCATCCATCCATCCATCCATCCATCCATCCATCCAGATTACTCTTTCATTTATCGTTCCATAGTTCTCCTGTGGCGCTGTTATTGTATTTACTGTTGCACTTAGCTTACATGTGCGCTTCGCGCTTGCAGGCGATGATTCACCGGGGAGGATGGTGGGAAAACCGTGATTCGAGGGGGAACGCGAGCTCTGGCAGAATAATCGTATTTTATCTGGAAAACGCTGTTTTGTTGCTGGAGTACTCCTCACTCTCACTCTCTGTGTGTGCTGTACCTTAACACCCGCCAGGGAAACACCCACCTACCCAACTGACAAACAGACGGAATCTCACCATATATCAGCCATTCTCATCCTCCCCTCTCGCACAAGGCGCCACAGCCCCCATCATGAAAAGGTTCATTGTGCCACCTGAGTAACGCAGTAACAGGGTGTGTGCAATGGTAACTGGCGTTATAGTTACAGTCAAAGTAATTGGTTGGATTACTCTTGTAAACAAGGTAACGGCGTTAGTAACGCCGGTACTTTCAACGCCGTTAGTCCCATCACTGCATGTAGTCATTTTCTATAGTGGGATAATACACGTAGAGCCCGTGTTGCTATACGAGGCTTATATAGGGCTTTTACATTTTTGCTGCTCCAGACAGATTATTATGTTTTTTTGGTCAAATATGGCTCTTTGAGCAGTTTGGGTTGCCAACCCCTGTACTAGAACCTTCTTGGCTGCTCCCCTCCTTATTTATGTCACCTGCTGCAGCCAAAGCCTTTCGTCTACAACACCCTGTCCTCACTTGATGTACATTTACTTATTCCCGAAACCAACACTACTTTTGGTCTTACTCCTTTTCTGTATGCTGCCGCTCGTGACTGGAACGTTCTGCAAAATATTCATAAAAAAGATAGACTAGTTTCAATTTCATCCTTCGAAACAATTACATCATTCCTTTTCACAGACACTTGCAGCTGCTTCTCTACATAATCACTTTTTTTGTTTTCTGTTGTGTTTTAATATTTTATGTATGCATTACTAATGTATTGTATTCATTTTAACCCTACTTTCCTTTTCTTAAGTGGTTACTCCACTTGTCAGGCCACCATTGTAAATAAGAACTAGTTCTTAATGACTTGCTTGGAAACATTTCTGTTGGCTCCAGAGGCATCTGCTGTTGGAGCTGTGATGTATTTCAGCTACATTGAGGTCTGTCGTCCTGCACACCTTCCATGATGCTAATCCAATAGCCACGCCTTGTTCTCCTGGATTGTTGGAGGCTTTAGTTGTGCATGGGGCTGTGTGCATGTAGCTCTGCTGATTTTCATGGAATGAAAACCCAAAATATAGTATTAATGAATAGATTAATATCTGCTACTGATTATAATCACATAACCTCAATAAAAATAGTCTAAAAGCATAATTTAACTTTTTGACAAACAATGTTGATCTTGTAAAGGGGTTCTCCATCTGGAGACGTTGACGGATCGCGAAACACTAAGTGGGGGGTCATAAGAGGATCTGATAGCAACAATGTCCCATAAAATGAATAAACCAACCAAAAAATATGATGTTACATTTTTGAAATATGTATTTATATTGAATTAAATATTACTGTAAAAAATATATACATGTTGTAAAAACATGTATATTTGATAGTTAAATATTCCATTCGAATGATAAAAATGCTTTAAAGGAAAAGTCTGGTCAGCAAGGAATGATCGATGGATCATTATCAATACCTAGAATGAATATGTTTGCAGTGAGTTAATGAATTTACAGGTAATCAGTAAAAAACTAAAAACAACAACTTTCGCCGCAATCACTGTGTTCGGGAGCAACCATTTTTGCCCAAATATAGTAACACCTCACTCCTGATGTCTTCTGGCAGTGTGGTAAGCCTAGCGTCATTCTCCCCGCTTTACAAGCTAAATCAATGGGAACTACTAGACACATCTGCAATCAGCAACAATTATTGAAGATTTCCAGAGGACTTCACCATTGAAATTCACCAGAGCTATAGTGAAAACTGACAATGCCCACGTGCATGGTGGTAGCTGGATGCTGGAATACATCGGTTGAAAGTGAAAAAAATAGTTATTTCACCTTTCTGATTCCTGATCCTCCACGGACGGGTTCGTCACCGTTGGATCGCCAACTTGAAGAGGGAGGATTTGCCATGAACTTCTGGCCAGAGAAAAACACGTAATATGTAGCCAACATTTGGAAGAAGAATGTTTTCAAGATGACTTGGATAATAGCGCGTTGTGACAAACACCAGATACAGCACTGGGACTTGATCAACAGCCGATACCGCACCGTGACGTCACAAACCGGTAGGTGGCAGTAGTGTTCTTTGACAAACATGGATGCCTCCAGTAAAGCACATTCAGATGAAAATTACTCTTAAATAAAAACACTTATCCTTTATTGAACAGTATGTAATAATTTAATATTTAAAGAACTTTCAGAAGTTTGAATTCTGAATATGATGAATAAATGTCAATATTATAATAAATTTATTTAAAAAAGAATATAGGAAACCGATGAGTGGGTCGTTTGGCTATCAATGGAACCAAACAACCCACTCATCGGTTTACATTTGCATGTTTCCATGTAATACAAGGCCTTGTCTATATAAAGACTCAAACTCACTGCGGATCCAGACATTTTAATTGAGAAAGCTTCCTGGAGAGGTGGCGAAACGCCTTCAAATCTTGGAAACCAAGTCCAGTGGTTTGTTTTTTAAACTTTTACGGACTGTATGGTAATTCAACTGAATGGACCTGATTAGGAAGAACTCTGTTTATAGAAGGTCCCACAGCTGAGAGTGACTTCAGAGAGCAAACAGGGAGCAAGTAAGAAGAACCCTCTGCAGAGATCAGAGGCAGGATGGTCTAGACCACGGCTGCCCAAAGTCGGCCTTCGAGGGCCGCTGTCCTGCAGGTTTCAGAGGTTACCTGCTGCAGCACAGCTGATTCTGATGACTGCAGTTCAGCAAAACCCCAATTGATCAGTTATCAATGGAAACCAGCTGCTCTGAAGCAGGAAAACCTTTTTAAACCTACAGGACAGTGGCCCCTGAAGGCCGACTTTGGGCAGCTCTGGTCTAGACCATCCTTGCCTCTAAGCTCTTGGGCAGCACATTGGGTATAGTGTACCTCTGAAAGTGTGCCTTGTTCTGCCCATCCTTACACCTATAAATGAGAATTTTGCACTCTGTATCTGGAGCTTCTACAGCACAGGGTATATAACACTCATAGTTCAATTAAAACTGAACTGTATTATGGTCTTTAAAATGCCATTTTTATATCATTTCTTTGTAGGCGTTTTGCAGGGTTTAGAAGGAGCACAGTTGTCAGTTTTTTGTACAGTTTTTGTGGGGAGACGGTGTTACAAAGAGGAATTGCTTAGCATTACCACATTAAAAGAGAGGACCTGTGGGATTTAACTGAAAGAGGCATTAATAAATGTTGATGGCAAGGAACATTTGCAGCTTTCACAGCTGAGCAATAATCACAGATGGTGCACAAGCTATGATGGGGTCTGCAAATGGCCTTACAGGTCTGTGTGAATCTGATTACAGTGTCTGCAGGTTGAAGGCACTACATAATGTGTTCTGCTCTTCAGTGTGATATGATTTCGAGTCAAACCCATTCGAGCTTTTACTGGAAAAAAACAAACAAAAAACAGATTCCCATCAGCCACATGATCTTCAGGTGCCTTTAGAGTCATGCTGTTCTAGTTTACACCCTACACCTACAGTTATTTCCCTGCTACATGTGAACAGACAGGTGGGGTCACTTCATATTGCAAACTGCTTACCCAGCAACACTGACTGAATACCTACAGCTGAGTTTAGAGGACACTTTCCTCAACCTGAAGAGGAAAAGATCACTGTTCTAATAAACCCTCTCACTGCTGAGTGTTGGCAGACTCTTTATAAGCTCATTTGGTGGCAGATGAAGTAACATCTGGCAGTTAAAGGTAACATCCTGCCTGAAGCTAATCCAACCGTCTAAGATTGCCAGGTTAAACCATTTCTGGAAATTGTAGCCTCTAGCTGTGCTCCTTTACTTTTCATGGCCTCAGTGGTAGGAATCAGTTCCAGACTGCTGTGCTGAATCCAGACAGCCTTCAGCCTTACGGACATCATTACTGGACAGTAGCACACATGGATGACGCGGGTCTAATTAGAACTACAGTCTTTAGAAAAAAACGAATGTGTGTTTAACATGTGTCAGCTAAGCAAAACTTCAAAACCTTCTTGGACAGCTAATATCTCAATGTTATAAAGCTTCTTTGCAACAGAAAAAAAAGAAAAAACAGCAGCCTATGGTCTATGGCAGGGGTAACCAATTAAAAATCAGCGGGGTCCGAATAAAGAAAATCAACGACCAGTGAAGGTTTAGGGACAGTTTTAATTATAATCTGTGACTTTAAACAGAACCCTGAAACACTGTTTTCAGAACACTGAAATAAATTAAGGTTTTTATGCATCCATGTTATTAATTAAATTTTTCAATAAAAAATATTAAAAAAAAAACTAGAACAATTTTCTATTATAAAATCTAAAGTGTTTTTTTTTTTTAAGTAGAGAACAATAATCCTTCAGTTCGGTATATATAGACAATTTCCTGATTCACATATTTTATAAAAACACCTGAACTGACTACTTCTACAGCATTAGGCTGAGCCGCTAAACATCCTCTAAAATGCAGGGTCATCTTTGAGCACCATTTCACTTTTCTTTTCACCAGTTCTACCACACAGTTCTTCCAGCAGTCCACACTTTCTCTGCTGCTCTTTTTCTCACATCATCTTCTCCTCTTTTTCCCATCGCCCCAGCTTTTGCCACAGGTTTGCCTGTTGTGTCTAAAAGTAGCAGCAGCAGCAACCCAGACTAACATCAGCCTCATTGGATCATTTTGGATCATGTGTAGCCTGGTGACGGACGCTCTGGAGGGCTTTTACTGTATTAACAGGAGAGGCGGGCGCTAAGTGAAGCTAGACACTTGTCGCGGACAACATGCAGTGGCTCTTTATAAATGTTTAATTCAGGTTGGGTCCGGGATTAGCTGTAGCAGGTGGGTCCGGATCCGACCATATCTGCTAATCCGCGGACCTCTCTGGATCTATAGCCTACATTGATAAGTCTGAAAAAATGCTCCTACTGACCTACCACTCTGTAATGGGTGAGGAATTGGGTTAACAGGATCAAATTAAACAAAGGAGGAGTTAAAATGGGAACATGTGGAGGAGCAAACTTGTGAAGGGGTGATATCTAATGGGATCAGCAGAAGCAGCAAAAAAAACAGACAACCTAAATGTGAAACTTAAAATCCCAGCTCCTTAGTTGCTGTTTTACCAAGTTTTACCAAAACCAAGTGTAACCCACAGCTCTCCAATAATCTGAATCAAATGGAACATAGATCAGAGGAAACAGACATGTTTTGTTCACTGCACCACTATCTGCACATCTGGCCTCTGAGTTAACTAACCCCAACCATGGTACTATTCCAGTGACAGCGGAAATTGTACAAACTGCAGTAAAGTTCCCTAAGTGGAATACCATCATTACTCCCCAGGTCTGTTACAGGTTGGAGTCTCCACACCAGTGGCAGCGGGACTCACTACGCCTTGGTTTCCTGGATTGCAGTCTGCTCTGCAATCAGCCGAGGTTTCTGCAGCCATACATCTATTTCTACATGTGTTTTTTTTTTCTCCTGAGTCTAATGAGACATCCAAAGCTCACTTAATGCATCCAGCTGTCATGATCTCGGCGCTGATGGTGGTTTGATTTTTCCCTTGCTCCCTCTTGCCCCCTGCCCACTGGTTCTAAGGCGGCTGATTAATATTCATCATTTTCACCTGGTTCCTCTACTATTTAAGTTGTGTGGTTGCCTCCCATTAGTGCTAGTTATTTGTGTGTGTTTTTGTGTTAATGCCCCTAGCAATCTGTAGTCTGCCTGTTTCCTTGTGATATAGACCAGTTTCTGCCCTGAGGATTTCGGGTTTTTTGCCTTGCCCCTGTCTGCTCTGTTTGTGTGATCTGGTCCTGGATTCTACCGCTTCTGAACCTAAAATGTCTTCTTGACTTCGCCTTGATTTCCCTCTTCTGGACTCTGCTGAGCTCCATATCCAGTCACTGACACTGCCATTCTCCCCGGCGCTGCAGAGATCCGCCCCGCAGCAGACGAGCAGCCCCGCGCACCTGCTTTGTGGCAAATAGCACGCTTTGAACTTTCCCACTGCTGCTGTTATCGCCTCGAATTCACGGGTCCAATATTCACGGTTCCTTACACCGAGGCACCAGAAAATTTCACCGATTCGCAAGAGCGGCGCGGGACGCTCAGAATTCTCTCGCGCACTACAGAGCGCAGGAGATCCGCTGAGTTTAGACTTCCGGAATAAGCACCGATCTTGCTGCCAAGCCTTTACTTTGGTTGATTGCGGCTAAGGCATCTTTAAAACATTGAGGATGTTTTATTATTTAATTAGACGCATCATTATATTTATATTGGCATATTTTGGGGAGTTCTGTAATTTAGAGTTGTGTATTATTTTCTGCTAAGTAAATGAGTTTTCTGGTCTGTAATTGCTGATCTGCAGTCCTTAGAGTCATTATTTTGATAAAGAATTTGGGTTAACTTTCCTGATTGGATCATTGGGTGATTGATGTGGCAGGAGTGTCAGACTGCGTAACAGATGAGTTTAGATTGTTAGTGTCAGCGGTGTCAGGGTCCATCCCATTATGTCTGTATTACCATCATTTGTCTAGATTACTGGATCTGATGGCATCTGATCCTATGATCTAGTTTCCTTTAATATCAGTGCCTTTTTGTTTTTTTAGTTGAACTTCATTATAATCAGAATATTAATACTTCTAACCCCTGGATCAAATCAAATGTTAAGTGTTATCTTTATTAACTGGTTCTTATCTATGCCTAGTTTTATAATCGTTGGTGAAGATTCTCAGTCATCCATGTCATAGTCATTTAAAAAAAGTTAGGTGGTTTGAGAGGGGCGTAAAGGAAGCCATCTATGTTAGGAAAGAAAAAATGATCTTAAACAGAGGGGGTGGACTCAGATTTCAACTTTCAAAAACCTAAAATGCAGCAATCGAGTTAATCCCTATCCGCTATCATCACAGTCCCAGCCATTGTACAGGAGAGCCAGGGACCTCGCCTATTCAGCCAGGCCAACAATCTCCTTTAACGACCGATCTATCAGACACTTCTACGGGTATGGGGCAGTGCAAGCTAACAAAAGGAGAAAACAACCCCCATTCTGAATGGGTGGACCCCTTCGTCTGTTCCAATTTGCATGTTTTTAAAACAAAAACAAGGCTTTAATGGGCTACTGTATACCAACGCTATTCCTGATATTTTGAATTGAAAAAGCTTACTGGATGGGAAGAGAAAAGTCTTTAAACTTGGAAAGAAATTGGAAGCTATTCCAATTTTTTTTTGCAAGATATGATCCAAAAATATAGGTATCAAACAAATGTTTAGCTAATATTTGTCAATCCCTTTTTTATTAGGCCAAACCTGCCTTCTCAGGGCCATTTCCTGTCACAAACGTCATTTATTTTTATTGTCAGACAAAAGATGAGAGTTCATGTCTGTCACAAATCAGGATAATTTCAAAACCACCGTTTATTGTTTTACAAGCACGCAGCTGGGGCTGATAAACAGGATACTCTGTAGAAATAGAAACCCAGGTAAGTGACTTCAATCAAATCAAAAACTGGCTCACTATCCTGGTTCTAAGTTCAGTTCAATCCCTGAGGAAGGAGTAGAATCCAAAAGTCACGATCAGCCTGACAATCCAGTCAATGACCTGTGTTTTCCCTCTCTGCAGAGAATATAGTTATCCGCTCCTCTGATGACTAGCCGCTCGCTGTATTTGTTGTTGGTGTATTAAAATAAAGCCTGTTGGAAATCATCCCAATCTGTTGATTTGAATATTGGGTTCAAGGTTTGGAGGTCCTGACATCATGTTCTAGGGGACTATGCAGTCACTACAGTGCAGGCTGAACTGAAAATGCTTCATTGATGCAACAAAGGTAAATAAAATAAAAAAACAAGTTTTTTTTATCAGTTAATAAAGTATGTGTTTGAAATGACTCTACGTGTTTTTGAAGCTGTATTCATATAAATAATCTTATTTTTAATTCAGCATCAATGGCACCGAAAGCAGTGAGTGACTGCATACTTCAGGATTTTATCTTTGACATCTAAGAATTATAACCTTCTGTAGCTATAGGTACACTGACAGTATTTTCATCCTTCAAGTTTTTTCTTCTTCTTCTTGGCATTTTAAGAAATGCTACATTTGTAAGTTGCACTGTTAATATTAAGTAGTAAACTATTATTATCTGTTTTTTAATAATTAGCTTAATTAGGGTGACAGCGGGCAAGAGAGATGTTGGATGCAGGAGTTTTCCCAGCAACCAGAGGGTTGCCAGTTCAAGCCCCAGCTCCAGCTTTCAGTGTTGTCCTTGGACAAGACACTGCACCCGCATTGCCTACTAATGGTGAACAGAAGGCCCAATGGCACCAGTGTAAGGTAGCCTAGCTTCTGTCAGTGAGCCCAGGGCAGCTGTGGCTATGATGTATCGCTTCAACACCGTCAGTGTGTGCATAAATGGGTGAATGACTGAATGTCGTGTCAAGCGCTTTGGTTAAGTCTTCTGACTTGATAAAAAAGCTATATAAGTTCTGGCCATTTATTTATGTCATCTCCATGGTTTGGACATTCCTCTTTTTTCTGACTGCTCTCACACTGCCAGTTCAACTGCTCATTTTAATGGATGGAACCAAATCTTAGACTTAGACACACAGAGTATATACAGAGAGTTCCGTTCAGTACAGCTCTCAAGTCATTTCCATTTTTAAAGTGCAGCAGTGATAAGATATAAGCAGCAGCATTGATTAAAAAAATCATAAGACTAGTATATGATTTAGAGATTTCAACATTCAGCGCTTTTTCTTTTAAACCCCATTTTAACAATAATCAGCAGTGTAATGTTAGTGGGGAAGAAACTGCAGTTCTGGAATCTGCTTGACCTGCATCGGAATGCTTCAAATCTTCTTCCCAGAGGGCAGCTTAGAGGCTGAACAGTCCGCTGTGGGGGGTGTGAGGGGGTCATTGATGATGTCACAGGTGTTGGGGAGAGGTGGGCTCTCATCATCTTCCATGCAGGAAGTACAAGGGACTTCCTGGGCGCACCGACGTGGGGGTGGTGTTTTCTTAGTCCAGGTGAGGTGTCACTTAATGATGGCAGAACCCCGGGAATTTACGGTGGCACCCGACCACCTCTACAACTGAGCTGTTTGGCAATGAAGAGGACGTCACCACCAGGGTGGTGGGTGCTATGAAGTCCGGCGGCGGAATGTCGCTGGTTAACACTCCACATTCAGGGTCAGGCTGATGACCCGCTGCACCCAGTCCACCGGCGCCCACCTCTTTGTGGATTACCGAATTCATTGTCATCTACGACTGGCTTCCACAGTGTGATCTGCAAACTTCAAGAATATGATTGGTGGTGAGCAGGGACTGGTCTTACAGTATTAAAATACATGGCGAAGCAGGACGCTCCCCTTCAGGACAAAACCCCTGCGAGGAGATAACTGCCGGGAAGTGATGACATCAGAAGTCATTCTGGGTAGCTTAGGACATACTGGTCTGCTGCTTGGCCGGGAAGTCTAGCAGCCAATTGCAGAGCCAGGATGCAATGGCTGCAGCAACTGTTCCAGAAGTTTTCTGCTCCATCAGAATGCTGTGGGATGATGGTGTTGAAAGCTGAAGGCACGAAGTCCAAGTTTTTTAACATCCGTTGGGGCCAATACTCATGCCATACCATACCATACCCGCATACCATACCACCATACCCACGCCACCATACCATACCATACCATACCATACCATACCATACTTATTTATGAACTTTAGCGGCTTAAGTACAAATCTAACAGGACCAAAGTGCTGTACACAATCAGATATAATAAAATTATAAAATAGAGAAAAAAAAAACGAGTGTAAAATACATATTAGTATACAAAACGAATAAAACAAAGTAAAACCTCTCAAATTGTGCCAAAAGCCAAGGAAAAAGAGATGAGTCTTAAGAAGGGACTTAAAAAACAGCAAGAGAAGAGGCCTGTCTTATGCTCAGAGGCAGATCGGTCATCATTCCACAGCTTAGGAGCTGCCACACAGAAAAAGCACGGACCTGCTCCTCTGGAGGTAGTCTTTAAAGCTATACCCAATCATACATCAAGTGTCTTTTGTAAGGTTCCAGGTTGCAGATCGTTCTTCAGTGGCGACTTGATAGTTCAGTTAAAGGGGAGTGCTCTGTTTGGGCATTCTTATATTTGCATGGATGAACACAATGAATTGACTGACTGCTCTTCTTATAGACTTAGACAATATTTATTGTCATTTTTTTATACACAGAGTGCATACAAAACTACATTTCGTTTTGTACAGCTCTCATGACATTTCCATTTCTTAAAATGCGGCCTTATGTTTAACCCTAGCAATTCAATTCAATTCAGTTTATTTCTATAGCCAATTCACAGCACATGTCATCTCAAGTTAATTAAAAGATTTCTATCTAAGAAAAACGTTTTGATTGCATCAACTCATTGACTTGAATGCAAATCCCTCACACTAAGCATGCTTGTAGCGACAGTGGAGAGGGAGAAACTCCCTTTAACAGGAAGAAACCTCCAGCAGAAACAGGTTTCAGTGTGATCTGGCGGCCATCTGCTGAGGCCGACTTCAGGGGTTCAAGGAGACAGAAGCAGACATAGAAAAAGAAGTAGAGATACAAAAGGTCAACCAGCCTACAGGTGGTCCCTTCCTGAAAACACACAAGCCAGTAGCAGACGACGAAGCTCCGAGCCAACTAGCTGATAAACCTGTTTAAAACTAGGAACATCAGCTTTTAGTGTGTCTACCCGGGCAAAACGATTCGACATGTTGTAAGAACATCAGACCGAGGTTGACCTGCTAATTTACAAACGGAGGTCAATACATGCTATGGTGTTGAAGAAACACACACAGTCACACGCTAGTCGCATCTGATTTAACAATCCGGAACACCTCTGTATACATTTGATAAACGCAGCTCTGGTGAGAGGGATTCGGACAAAAAAAAGAGTGAAACAATAAAGTATGCTGACCACGCGCTGGCTTCCTTACATTTTGCTTTCCACTGCTTGCTTCAGTGATTTCTGTTGCACTGATAACAGCAACAACACTAACCCTGTGTGATGGTGTCACCAGACATCCAGCGGTGGAGGGACAGAGGCCACGCAGCTTTCCATCGAGGGGTTAGACGCAGCTTTTTTTGCTGATGGGATGGGAGCCAAATGTCCATCATTAGCAGGTCGACCCAGGTTTTAAAAACACACATTAATGCGCTAATTTGAGTTTGAAAGAACAGCCAGGAGCCCACGAGTTTCCTCACATGGCCACTTGTTCAGTGGATGAGAACTCAACTGATATCATCAGTCAAAGTTTAAATGTGATTGGCTGTTTTTCCCCAGCTTTTATTGTCATTACACTGCTTAGCAAGTACAGAGCAACTGCTGGAGCTATTTATTCTTTATTTTCTTTTATCCACATTGAATTGTTTTATAATTCCTAAACTTATATATTTTTTTGTATTATTTTTGACTTTATTTATAGGTTAATTGTTGAATTTTGTGTATTTATTTTTGTTGTTTTTATATCATTTTTTTCTTTATTTATTTTATGTAAAACAGGAAGAAATGTGGGCAGTCCACTTTCTATAATTGTAGGAGCCTGGTAAGGACCAGCAGGCATTTAGGTTAGGGGCCTATGGGTTTTACCAGTGCAAGAGAGGTGACAGAGCAATGTTTGAACTCTGTAATGTTGCAAAAATATAGGGAAATAAATCAACTGAACATCTACAAGCTTGGACTTCAACTTCTTTTGCCTGCGTCAAGAAAACGTGACCCCTGTGCCTATAGTGGCTTATTGGAACTTTATTGGATGTTTGGTTTGACAAACAATCGCCACTACAATGACCCTTCTGCATTTGTGGGCTGCCATTGTGCGGCACCAGGGGAGCAGTGTGGGGTTAAGGGTCTTTTTGCCCAGGCACACAGAGTGGGAGTCTGTGGGAGTGGGGCTTGAACTTAAACCCTCAGAATTCCAAGCCCTATGCCCCAACCACTCAAGCCGCCACTCCCCCTATATGTTCGTCAGATTGGTTCCTTTTGGACAATATGAAACTTTTTACAGGTAAATCTCTGTAAAAAGGCTCAAATTCAACACCAGTCATCTCCTATGTACCAAATGAGAAGATGATTTTTAATTAACACCTATAAATGCTCTCAGCCATGAGCTTCTTTCATAAGCATCTTAACTCTCTCAGACCCCCTCTTTTCCTGTAACTGTAGACAGAGTCAGATAATGATGATTGAACTGTTTACCACTGTTTCTTCACCCTGCACAAACTAAAGGCTGGCCTGGTTTTATCTGGTCAGATATTACTGAGCCAGAAAGTCTTGGCAGAGCAGGCCTCCTTTTCTTGGAAGACATTCCCCTATTAACAATACCCAGCTTCTGAGTATGTGCATATGTACATTTTCTTACACACCAACCAGACCCTAAATAATCTCTCTCTCTATACTTGATGCTCGCTCTCACTCTGTATATATATATATAATAATATACGCTGTATATATATATATATATATATATATATATATATATATATATATATATATATATATATATATATATAGGTATGTGTAAGACATGAAATATATATAGGAGATATACCATACATCTATATACATATAATGTATTTATATATATATATATATATATGAGGGTAAGAATATGCTCATATATATATATATATATATATATATATATATATAGGGTAAGAATATATATATATATATATATATATATAGAGGAAATATACCATACACTATACATATATGTATATATATATATATATATATATATATATATATATATATATATATATATATATATATATATATATATATATATATATATATATGTCGTATACAGTCATAGTTTTTTGTAAATATATAAGAATTAACTTTGATTTGTAGCTCACGATCTGTTGATATTTTATCACTGGAACCATACCAAGCTGTTCTTTATCCTTTAGCTTATTTTTATATAATTTTTATAAATAAATATGATTTCTGGAAGCAAAGAAAAGCTTTGTTTGATTAATTGTCAAGGATAATTTTGTCTTCAAGCTACTCTTTAAACCTGTGCATGCTGTAAAAAGAGATTTTGGCTCAAAAATGCTTTTGCAGTGACAAATTATGTAATCATGTTAATTCCATTTTTGTTCCTCCAATAGAAAAAAAAAAAAACCTTTTTGATGACTAGTTGGGGTTCTGTGAAAGAACCCAAATAAATCATCAAATTAGTCAATTAGCTCAGTGTTTCCCAACCTTTTTTGATTTGTTTACCCCTTTGGGCATTTTGTCTTACCGTGAGCACCCCTCTCAATCTTATGTTTTATGTTATTGGCAACAGCCTTAACATTATAGGCATAAATGATTGAAATGCATTTCTAGTTTTTAAATTTGAGCAAAACCATTTAATATGGTAATGAATTGTTTGAGTATTCTATGAAAAGTTGTTTTGTATATTTTTATTGAACAAACAATCAAGATTAATCATTTAAATGTAGATGACTATATTAATATAATTAATATAATGTTTATGGTATTAATTAGGAGCTAAGCATTGTCAATTATGGTGCTAATTGTCTGCCATGTTTATACAAGCATCATTTGTATTTTCCCATTTGTTGGGTGGTGAGCTAGAAGTAGGCGTTATGCCTTAGCCCGGAAAGAAGCCAACTGCAACTTCCATCAGTGCGGTAGGAGACACAGTAGCTTGCTTCCCCCAACCCAGACACATCCATATACCAACATTGTAATATCTAAAATAATTTCTCACAAGCAAACATTTGGGAGAATTATACAGCCTTGTGGGGGATATATGAACTGGAGACTACAAACCACTCATGGATCTAGTACCATTTTGTTTGGAATTTGCTCATAAAAAAATTAATAGAACTGTCTATCTGACCTTATTGTGTACAATTGTGAAGAGGAAAATATTTTTTTTTCTTTTCACATACTACACAAACTTACACTTAAATACTGCGTGTTCCTCTGCTTGGTTTGGATGTGTGTCACAGCTAAAGGTGAACTCAAACAAAAACATACGTTTTGGTTAATAAAAGCTTGTTTAATATTTCAATTTTTTTTTTACAAAGCAGATCAGATCCCAGTCATATTTGGTCTTACTACCAAAGAAAATATGTTATTGTACCCCTTGCAATATCGTCGTAGACCAGTAGGGGTACATGCACCCCCGGTTGGGAGACAATTATTTCGCTTTATGTTGTCTTGACATTACCTTTAGGTGTGCACACCTCTTTTGAAAATCCCAGATCCGTCCCTGAGCCTCTTCTTGTTCCCAGATGACCACTGTCTCACATTATACTCAAATTTGTCACCAGACTACCATAAGTGGATGGTCTTGACACCACTTTGACAGTGGATTGGTTCTCCAAGGCGGTGTATTCGGTGGCACTTCAGGGCCTCCCCACAGCTAAAAGGATGCGGCAAACCAGCAAACGCCCACTTTCTAAGGTGTTTGCCACCACCCAACCCTCTATATGGCCTCACTACCTGCTCTGGGCTGAACTGTTGCATACTCTCCCTGTCTCTTTATCTACTGCAGGCAGGCAGGCACGTCCAAAGACGCTTCTAGAGGTCTGTCGTCCTACAGATTTAATAAGTTTCTCTGTATCAACACGAAATGTAGTTTTGTACAGCTTTTATGACATTTCCATTTCTTAAAGTGCAGCAGGGATCAAATGTAAACAGTGTGGGAGAAATAAACATGGTGCAATAAAATGCATTGATATGGAAATTCAGAGTATTAAATATATATATGGTGCAAATATGCAGTGTTTTGGTTTGGTACTCCAGTGCGATGCAGAGGAATACGTGACATGATTCCACCGTTTTCTCAACAGTTCAGCAGTCTGGATGGCGATGGGGAAAAAGCTGTTTCAGAAAACTCGCTGGACCTGCTTCAGATGCTGTAAAGCCTCTTCCCAGAGGGCAAAGCAGGGAGAACAGTCCATGGTGGGGGGGTGTGAGGGGCCATTTATAATGTTATGTGCTTCGAACACGCAGAGCTGGGATCATCAGGAAACTTCACAATATAATTGTTGTTGAACCTGGGTACGCAGTTTCCGTGCGTCACCAGCGTGAATAGCAGGAGGCTCAGAACGCAACCCTGAGGTGTGTCTGAGCTTAGGGTGATGACATCACAGGTGTTCTGTCCAAACCAGGCTGACTGAGGTCTTGTTTTGTGAGAAAGTCTAGCAGCCAATTGCAGAGGGGTGTATTAAAGCCCAGCTAGTTTCCCCCTAAGCAGCTCTGGGTGATGGTGTTGAAAGCTGAGCTGGAGTCCATGAACTGCATCCATGAACGTGTGTGTCCTTCTCCCCCTCAGATGTGCCAGGCTCAGGTGAAGAGTGAAGGGCGTAGCACTTCAGTGGAGTCGCTTGCATTGGTAGGGCGAAACTGGAATTGATCTAATGTTTAGTGGAGGCTGAAGATGATGTTTTCTTTGGCCAACCCTTCGAAGCACTTTATCATGATAGGTGTCAGTGTGACAGGCTGGCAGTCATTGAGGTGACCTGAGGCTTCTTTGGTTTAATAAACAAAAAAACAAATATACTAAATTTTGCAGAAATGAATCTGAAGAGTCCAGACAGAGTTTTACCCAGGTAAAAGGGACTGTATTAATTCACTTTTTGTAATTCTGGTGGAGAAAATGTAGACCAAAAATAAAACCAGTTTAGTCTCAGGAAGATCCACTCTAAGAGTAGGGCAGCATATTAAGTTCATCTCCACTCAGCCGTGCACAGAGAACAATTTAATTCAGATTAATCTCCTCTTTTGTGGCTGAAGAAGTTGTTTCTGAAAGAATGAATCACTAAGCCAGTGTGCTCTGAATCAACAATACACTCTGCTAATGTTTAAATATGGTTTTCCACACTTTCAAAAAGGAAACACTTGTGGTCCTAATAATAAAACCTCTCTGCATCCCTGCATGCCTAAACAGACAATTAATTACAAGTAAATACGGTGTCAGATTCCTTTAATGGAAATGACCACCGGGAGCCCAGTTTATTGGAAAATCAAAGCCCTGGAACATATAAGGCCTTCAAGAAATAAAAGGACGACGTGAGTTCAGATATCTATATTTTCACAGTATCTCCAATTTAGTTTATGTCACATCGCCCAGTTAATAATGTTTTTTACTTAGTGTATTCTTACATTAGGGAATAAATAATGAGCAATGCAAAAAATGTAAATCTACATAAGTCATTTTTTCCTAATATAAGTGCATTTTTTCCTGAATTGAGGAGGAAAGTGAGACATTTTGTCAATGGAAAAAGACAATTACCATTTAAAACAAGAAAAATACAATTGCATTGTCTTGTTTCAAGTGCATATTATCTAATTATCTTATTCTAAGAGTGAAAATACTCATCCTATTGGCAAACTGTCTCATTTACCTACTCAATTTAAGGAAAATACAATTAATTTAAGACATTTTTACTAATTTCTAGATCGTTTTTCCAGTGTGTGTTGATCAACTTAGGCCGACGTCAGCCCCTGTTCCTGACGCTGAGACAACATAGTTATCTCGGTCCATCCTAGAAGTACATTTTCAATTCCATCCAGAAAACAATTGGATATGCTGCATTTTAAATATAGCATAGCATTTTTTTTCTTGTAAACTTTGTGGTAAACTTGAGATATATTTCATTGCATGTTGCATATCCCAAAAATCTTTTTCACCTTTAAATCTGCAGCTCTGCCTACTTCTCTCTGTGCTCTGTTATGAACCTCTTTACTAATATAATGATGCCAGAAACAAAATTTCAAGATATGTAGAAGCTCTGCATTCTGATTCTGTCTGTACAATAAGAAAACATGTTAATTTTAACCTGTAACTGGGCAATTAAAGTACTAGCTTGTTTAAACTTACAATCTGTTGCTATTTTTAGCTGAGAAAGCTCCGCGTATTTCTAACAAACAAGAATTTTTGGTGGCATCTCTAATTATTTTAACCAACCAGTCTCCTAACTTTTGCTTAAGCATTATCGAAGTAGCTGTCGGTTAATATTCACTGAGTGCTGCTGTGCGTGTGTCCTCAACCACCTAGCTACTCTCTTAGCAGTGAAATGCGACCGCAAATCGAGATATGCTTAAAATATGACAGATCCGGATGATGTTAGACCCAGATGCGGGATAGGGCGAGCAGCAGGAGAGAGAGAAAAAAAACAGGACTGAAAACGTTCTGAACACAGACAGCTGCACCCAACCTCTAGTGACCTGCTCTGGCTCTCAGTTTGCTTCAGCTGGGGTTACTTTGGGCACGACTGACTCCAGTTGCGAGAGTGCTGCGTGTGTCTGGAGCCCATGTCCCCTGCACTGTAGCAGTAGGCCCGAAATTCAAACCCTTTTCCGAAGGTTACAGGAGCATTTTTTCAGATACTGAAAAGTAGGACATGAACATTACGGGATCTGGAGGCTTGTCCACTTTCTCCCACCAGAGGGCGCCGGAGATGCTTCCTTCCTGAGGGCATGAGCTGCTCCTACACACCTCGCAGCCTGTCTCGCTCATTAAGAAGACCTATTTAAGGAGGAGGAGGCTGACACCTCCCGCCAGAGGTGTTTGCCAGTAATGGTTAGCAAACCTTCGAGCCAGCACTGCTGGATCTAGACCCTGATGTTGTGAACAAACCCCTGTCATACGGCTTCTGTTTCTCCCCTGCCTCACAGTTCCTGCGACTTGCCTGACCACCTGAAGAGAGCTGGCTTAAAGGAAATCTCTGCCTGGAATCTGACTGCCTGCACTCAGTCTCCCAGATACCTCTGCCCTCAGCCTGCTCTTGCCCGCTCTAGACTCAGCCTCTGACAAGGTTCACCTGCTGGTGCAAGATGAATCCTCTCTGAGTAGGTATTTATCCCTACCATCGGTAAACTGCAAATTTCCTGGATCCCATTCTAACTGCTCTGTCCTCCCCTCAGTGGTGTTTGCTCCCGCGACCAGACCTCAGAACCCAAAACCCGTGCATCAATTCAATTTGTAAATATTGTAAATAAATCATTGAACTTTTTCCCTGTCTTAAGAGTGTTTTTCTGCATGTGGGTTAGAGGCACCTTGAACCCAACATGACTGGACATGTCCTGGGGAAGAAAAAGAGGACGTCTGGTCAGCCTAATTTTACCTCACAACCATATTGTTTAAAACAAACACCATAAATAGACATTTTACAAAAATAACATTTGATAAAATTGAGAAAAACATAAAATGCTTAATTTTTCCATCCATCATCTGACACGCTTGTCCCAATTGGGTCGCGAACCAGGAGTGCTGGTGCCTATCTCCAGCAGTCAATGGGCGAGAGGCGGGGCGCTGGCCCCTGGATAGACCTCGCTGAAATAGAAATTTGGAGCCGTCACCAAACAAATCAATCAGCGCTGGCTTTGAGGCGGTTGAAGTGTGGACGAATGAGAAGCGCCGACAGTTCACATTCTAAAGAACATGGCGTTTTAGCCGATGAAACCAGCGGGCATGCGGCTTACAGTGAAGAATTACAGAGTATTTCTTCAGTGAAAAAGAAGAGCAAAAACACTGCTCTGGAGGCTTTTCTCAGATGAAAAGATGTTTTTGCTATTCTTCCGACTGGTTTCGGCAAGAGTTTGATCTATCAATTGGCTCCTTTTTGTCGTCGCTCTGTTACGTCATATGCTTCGTTGATCTGATTGGTTTATTTGGCCCGTCTATCACCAACATAGGCCAATCAGCTAACCAGTATTTTCACCCCTTCCCAAAATGACTTCTACGGAAGGTTTGCAGATGGATATGGGGAGCAAATCCATCTGACGGAGTCAGGTTAGTTTAGTCTTTTCATTAACCCTTATATTATGTTAAGGGTCAATTTGACCCATTTCAGTTTTTGTGTTGATGAAAGTACTGGTTATCTTTTTTTCTTCTTCATGAAATTTGGTGACTTTTCCTCATCTGGGGTCATGAACATGTATGTAAAATCTGGCCACTCTGATGTGTAGTGGAGTGTCTGTGCAGAGTATGTATACAAATTTGATGTTATGGGTCAATTTGACCCGGACACTTTAATGTGGGTAAGTAGCCATTCAGGTAAATAAAAATGGCTCTTTGATGTACCTTACTCTTTTCATTTGCCTCTGAGACCCAGACCCAGGTGTGGTAAGGGAGGGAACATTCTTACACTAGTTCTTGTCACTGCTCTCACTTCATCTATATAAAAAACTCACCAAAAACTGAGCTCCTGAAGGATTACAGCTGAGTAGTCTTTTTCACAAATTTTGAACTTGGGTAGTGATGTAGAGCAAGAGTTTTCTAAGGCAGAGGATATTCCAGAATCAGAAGACAAAGTTATTGTTGACCCACATGATCAATTCTCCTACTATGAGATGGACTCAGAGGAAGAGTCTTCTATTATCCCCCGAACAGATGAAAGCCCAGGAATGAGGCAATCATCTTCTGCAAGAGTGACAACATCACAACACCAGAGTTGATGCAGACTATCATCAGCTAATTTGATAAAAACTCCTGGTCCTACCAGATTTGCAATCACATGAATTGAAGAGATTCAATCAGCATTGCTCAGAATGCCCATATCATAATATGGGCAACCTGAGGTGCAAAATCCAGCTATGCATGATATATGCAAGTATACTGTATACTGGAAAGCTATCTGGAGGAAAAGCTTAGAAGAATCAGGGAATGTGTTTCATGCTGGAGATGAATGAAGGGCTGCAAGTCATAACATCACTTGTGACAACCTCTATGTCCTACCTGTTTGGAGAAGAACTTCAGAAAAGAAAGCTGACCATGTTGGGAACAGAAGGTTCTTATCATGAATATAATGCAAGCTGATGTATCTCTGAGCACAACAAAGGACTTGAAGGCACAAATGATCCTGGATTATAACTCAACCAGAGGAGGAGTTGACAATCTGGACTAAGTCACAGCAATATACAGCTGCCAGGGCAAGACTGCCCGCTACCCAACCAACATAAAGTGGAGACGGGTGAAGAGAAGAGGAAAGCTCTGTCCCTCCAGAGAGGACAGTAAAACAAGTACATCTTGTGTGAAATGTATGAATTCCATCTGCAGAAAGCAGTTACATTCTTCCCATCATGTGGAGAACTTTAAAATTGTTGAATGTTCAAAATATTAGTAACTAGCGAATTTTAAAGCTAAATTTCAAAAAAAAAAAATTGTGAAGAGGGAACATTTTAAACCTAAATAAAGTGTGTGAATTAAAACTGTATGGTTTGTCACTTGACTTAATGTTTAAGTAATCTAAAATAAATTGGTTATTGGTTTAACCTGTTTTCTTGACTATTTTGCTTGTATTTACACAGTGTGGGTCAAAATGACCCGCAACATAATGAATGTAATTTTTTTTCAACATAAAATAAGGGTTAAGAGCAAATTAGACTTTAATCTAGCAGAGGATTATTGATACTAACATTTATATGTTTTCCTCATTATATGATACCGTTTAGACACTGATTGAACACATACTTAATTGCCTCACATTTCTAATCAGAAATAATACTTCTTTTTCATTAATTACTTAATTCTTACTACTATTCTTTTGCCCGCTTTAATATTCTGTTAATAATTTTTATAGGAAAGGATTGCAAAGAGGTTTTCCCTCATTGGATTTTGTATAAGATTGTTTTTCTAACCCTTACATTTTTCCAGCAGATGTAGAATGCCTGGAGAGAGAAATAACAATGAACCTTTTGGCTGTGAGCAGCCAGAGAAAGGGGTTTGGATGGGTGTGCACATTGGACATTGATAAGAGGGTTTGAATAGTTTTTGACTGACTCGACTGACATGAGTAATAACTGGACAGAGATCTCAATCATTGATTAAGACATCAGAGCGATAGGGTCAAATTGCAGCATGTCAATGGAAGGGGTTATTTGAGTGAACAAGGAGGAGGCCCAAGAGTGTGTGTGGGTTTGATATGAGCTCTGGGTGACCTTGGCTGAGGTGCAGATGGGTGTTTGTAAGAGTTTGTGAGCACACTGCTTTATTCCATGGAACAACTTGAGGTTATTCTCAGGAGCTCATAGATTTGTTTTTGTTTGTTTTGGTTTCAATGTGACTTATGAGGTACAACTTAGTATGTGTTGTTAAGATTTATGGTTCTTACGAATTTTGTGGGTTTTTATTGTCTTAATTGTCTTATTTGTTTGTCTGACTTAGATTTAAAAACAACAGGATGTTATATTGGTTGATTTTTACTTTTGTTTGGACAATATTTGATATTTGAGTCAGACAATATGAACTGACACAAAGACACAAAGACAAAGTAGGGCTGCAACTAACGATTATTTTAAAAATCGATGAATCGGCCGATTATTTTTTCGATTAATCGATGAATCGGACAAAAAATATTTTTTATATAAACCTCTTTATTCCAAAATAAACATTTTAGACAGAACAAACAAGCACACAAGTACAGGTTCTCATTAACTGTACTGGTGCAATATGAAAAATAAATGTTTGTGTTAAAACTACGCAAACTTACATGAGAAATGTAGCTGTACATCCACAAAATATAGGCTTCTTTGTTTCATAAAGCGCAAAAAAAGACATTTTTGTTTTTAAAAGCCCCTAAGGGGTTCAAACAATAGGCCCCTCGATTTCAATAAATAATTTTTTTTTAGACTAGAAGAGTTCTGCCTTTTAAGACAAGAAAGTATAGCAGTTAAAGTTGCTACTTGAGAAAATACTTAACCATAGAGATAAAAATAGCCCTGTGATTCAAATTATAAATTGTATTTGGAATAAAAATGAGAGAACTAGGGGTGCTAAAAAACACATCCTCCAAAGACAGATATTTACATGGGAATGTGGCAGATAATTAATTGACATATTACTGATCTTGCTGGATTTTATTCTGCTTTACTTCCATAAAATACAGGATCTTCTTTACTTTATCTTTGCCGGAAGATTTAAACTTTAAAAGCCTTGCCCTCATAATTTGCAAGTTAATTTATTTATAAAGGCTATTTTAATTATCGTGATCAATTTGCGCCATCAATCCCGGCGCATGCACGCTTCATTTCCAGTCTGGACGCTGAGGGTAAACATCCTGCGGCTCTGACTGCAGCGCTGAGAAGGACTCCTGCGGGAGAACGGGGTTGGGATGGGGGAGGCGCCTCACGGCAGGAGCTGCCGCTGGAGGACAAGAGTGGGAACGATACATGCTTTCACGTAAGAGTCTCCATAAGCCGCCAGTGACACCATAAAAAGTCGCCAGATTTGTCGCTAGTCACTTTTGCGAAAAATAGTCGCTGGAGGGGTCTGAAAAGTCGCTAATATAGCAACAAAGTCACTGAGTTGGCAACACAGCGCACCTGCAGCGCTGGCTCGCTCTGCCGTAATTTTTTTTCTTCCCCCGTTTCAGTCAAGTGGCAGTGATGACGACGGCGGCGGATGAAGCATTTATTGCGCGACACAACTAATCGATGATGAAATTAGTTGCCAACGCTTTTAGAAGTCGATTTTTATCGATTTTATCGATTCGTTGTTGCAGCCCTAAGACAAAGACAACTTTTTTGCTCCTGGACATCAAAAGGAGGGATGGTCTACAGCTTACTGATATGCAGATATGCAGACTAATATGCTGACTGAAATGCAGAAATTGATAAGACAGAATGCCTCGTGCCTCAGTAGATACATGGATGCACAGAAAAGGCCATTGGTGATCATAGAGTTGATGCAGGAGGGCCAACCACAGTAACAGCTGAAAGGACGGATGCAGAAGATAAGTGAACTGACACACAAGAATTCTTATGTATAGTGAACTATAATTAGTTGACTTAAAACATTCAGCCCCTGATCCCAAGAATAATTAATAGCTAACACTGCAGCTTCGTATTAAGCACAACTGTGTGCACATGAACACCTGAATAAAAATGCCGGAGGTGTATATGCATGAGTGTGCTTGTGTTTATAAAGCTTTTACAGTTAGAATAGCTGTCATGTCCATTCTATTAGTCATAGCTGTCCGCTTTCCTGGAGTCTGGAGCTGATACCGAGTTTATGGATAGGGACTTTGCCAAATGAGTTGGCATTGAGCCTTTTCCTTCACCAGACACTCACAAGGTCACTATCCATGACCTTGGATAGTCATCAGTTGAACCGATCCTCTCTAATGACTGAACCGGTTGAGCTTGTGGTGGGTGGTAACCAAGTTGAACAGTTGTCCTTTCTAATCATTGATTCACCTTGGGTTCCTGTTGTTTTAGGCTTAACCTGGTTAACAAAGCAAAGCCCACACACTGACTGCTTGAAAATGAAGGTTTCTACTTCCTGTTTAGGTCGCTGTTTATTCTCTGCTTAGTCAGAAGTGTCCGAGAAGAGGATGACTGTTGTGATGATCTGATTAAGGTCCCCGAGGAGTATCATCACCTCAGAGAGGTTTTTAATAAGAGGAAGGCCACCCCTCTTCCCCCACATAGACCTCTACATTTTGGGATCAACTTTCTGCCAGGTACTACACCCAAGACATGTAGATTGTATTGTTTATCTGCCTCAGAATCACTGGCTATGGAGAAATACATCTCTGAGTCACTTGGAGCAGGCATTACTCATCCTTCATCCTCCCCTGCTGGTGCAGGCTTCTTTTTTGTTGGGAAGAAGGACCATCCCCTTAGACAGTGTATAGGCTGCAAGGGTTTCAATAAAATCATGGTCAAGAATCGCTACCCCATTCCTCTGATTAATTCAGCTTCTGATCAGATTCAGCATGCTAAGATATTTAATTTAGACCCACAAAATGCATAACACTTGCTATGAATCTGAGAGGGTGCCTGGGCACTAAGAGTACTTGGTGATGTCTTTTGTTCTCACTAATACCCTAGCTGTTTTCCAGCAGCTAGTAAACCAGGTACTTAGAGACATGGTGGGGCACTTTGTTTTTGTCTGTTTAGATGACATCATCATTTACTTTCGGGACTTGGAGTCCCATAAAAGACATGTGAGATCTGTTCTGTTATACCTCTTGCAAAACCAGCTGTTTGTTAACATACTTCAGGGCCTCCAGGTTCTTCTGATCAGTCAAAACAAAAAAAGGAGTCTTGGACCTCTCTAACCAATGTGTCCATTCTTCCAGAGCCTACTTGACGGCTAGCAATTCTTGGTCCCCAACATTAAAGATCCTTTCTGGGCTTAAAAGTCTGGTGAATTTTCCCATCCCCTACCTCCTGACAGAGGACTGGGTGCATACACCTCAATAATAAATGGTTTCTCAGGGTCGGGAGAAGCCAAAACTGGTGTGTAGGTGAACAGATATGTAAGTGTTTGAAAGGCTCAATCAGTCTGATCATTCCAACAAAACTTAACCTTAGGAGAAGTGAGGGCGTGATGGGGCGCAGCTACCTGACAAGTTTCTGCCCAAACTACTTTTGAAATGAGCAATCCCAGGAACCTCTGCAGATTCCTATCCTTAGCACACGGCCAGACTGTAACTGCGCACCTTCGTAGGGTCTATAGAGATCTGAACAGGGAAAAAAAACAAAACCTAAGAATGACATTGTGTCCAAATGAAATTCGCATTTATCTGCCTTCTTAACACCCACCCAATTTGATGTAATCCTCGCCTATTTTGCATACCTAAATGGAAGCAAATAACTGAGGAACTGTAAGTGCAGATTACATGTGTATATTGGTATCACACAAATAATGCACATATACATTTGAAAGCTAACACCTTCTAGTTTCTAAAAATAACGTGGACCTATATCTTAGCGCTGATGGTTTGGTTTTTCCTTTGCTCCTTGCTCCCCTGTCTAATTGGTTCTGGGGCTGATTATCACCGATCATTTTCACCTGGTTCCTCTACTATTTAGGTTGTGTGTTTGCCTCCCATCAGCGCCAGGTTATTTGAGTGTTTTGGTGAGACGTTTCCTAGAATAGTATTCTGATTGCCTTTTCCTGACCAGTTTCTGTCCTGAGGATCACGAGTTTTGCCTTGCCCCTGTCTGCTCTGTTTGTAGTATCTGATCTTGGATTCTACGGCTTCTGAACCTGGAACTGTCTTCTGACTTTGGCCTTGAATTTCCCTTCTCTCAACTATGTGCTGCTCGTCCCCTGGCCAGCTCTGCTAAGCTCTGTCGATTGTTAACGAGGTCAATCCATGTTTGGAAAATATGTATTAACCTGCTACTTTCAGTGGGTTAGGGGCATTTGTTTATTTAATTTGATGTGATCCTCACCTATTTTGCATACCCAAATGGAAAAGGAAATAACTTTGGAACTGTAAGCCCAAATTCCATGTGTGATACATTATTTGAAAGCTAAGACCCTCTAGTTCCTAAATATATAAATTGGGTGAGTAGAACACAGCCAAAGCTGCATGGGTTCAAACATGACTCAAAGTTTTTTTTTATTCTAGAAAATAATAGGTCTTTATTGAACAGCAATAATAAAGAAATGCTTGAGAATAGGCATGTCTCATTGAATAAAATTTGTTCTACATCATGTCAACCACAAATGCAGACAATTTCAGACCTCTAGCTACAACAGTTCCAGAGCTGTGGGGCTTTGAACTGTTGGTGTCCCCTGTGTCTCCAAATCTCTTCAAATGTGCCAGATTGTGCCAAATGCTTTTACTCAACTATTTGACCCATAGAATAACACTGAAGCATTTTTGATAGCTAAAACATTTATAAATCCAGTTTTTTATATATGAACTGTAACATTTTATACGGTATAAAATGTGGACATAAAGGTCTATAAAAATGGTGAAACTGCTGCTTTTTAAGCTATATTACCTGAAACTGTTTTGTTTTTAGGCCTTAGGCATTGTAATAAAACAAAATGGAAAGCATCAAAAGTTTTATTAGTATTCAGCTTCGTAACTTTTGCACACTGATCCAGTCTCAGCTGTTTATTTCACTCTGATGCAAGTCAGTAATCTACCCTTGTTTCAAACCTTATTTCATTGGCTACAAAACCCAACAGCCCACGGTCTTAACCAATAACAGCAGGACTCTATGAGGCATAATACCTCTCTACCTTAGTGCGTCATTGGATCACAGGCAAGGAGCGCGTGAGACTTCATTTTGTCTTGTAGGTCATACGGGAAGACGATTTTGTCTTGTAGGTTAGAAATGATACCAAACAAAGCACACAAACATCTTTGAGGAATAAAGTCTTATTAGCAAGATGCTAAGCATTAGCTATGACCAGCTAACATTTCTGATGTCAAAAACTGGAGATTATGTGTTGATTTTTATCATGGAATATTTTTATTATAAATATTCTGGATATATTTTTAATCTGTGGACCCTTATGGAAGAATGGAGTATAAACAATTGAAGACTGGATTTATAAAAGCGGCTTCAAAATGTAGGTTGTTGTGCCTCCTTTGTCTTTTTTTACAGTTCTACCATGCTGTATATCCGTATTGATTGTGCTTTGGTGCTTTCTTTGTCCATATATTAATTAACTGGTGGTTGAATTGCGGAGAATCTAAGCTTTCCAACGATGTCTAACATGTATATATTAGTAAAAATTGTACCCATTATAATTTTTCATGCATTCTGAGTTATTAATTTTAAACGCTTCAAAAGCGGTCGCCGGCGAACCGGTTGGTTTTGAGAGACTTGACCCCAGACAGGCGAGGTGGGCAATTTTTCTTTTAGATGCTCTAACTTTTCCAGGCACTGATGACTGGATCATTGGTTTTATATTCATCCACGATGCCATTCTAAGCTCAGTTTTCATTATCACTCATCAGATCCACCTGTTCCAGTTCCTATTTAAACTGCTTGGTAACCGTCTGCAATGCCAGAGTATTCCAACAGTAGCTGACAGTTCTCTAGTGTACCCAAGTGTGTTTATTGTGATTGCTTGATCATGGCTAGTTTCTGTTCCTGGACTTCTGAGTTTGCCTGTCACTATTCTGATCTGTTTGCCTGACCTGTCTATGCACTTCCATTGCATTCTGCCTGCTAATGTTCTTGGATCTATCCGGCTTGGAATTCCTTTCGGTACCTCTTCTGATCTCTGACCTTCTGGCCTGGACTTCCTCATCGACACCGGCTTTGGATTCTTCTTCTGGATATCCCCTGCTCTTCCTCGTCAGCTGGGTTCTGCTTGTCGGAATGCTCTGCAGCACCTTTGGCTTCAACTTCAGCTGATCCAAAAATGCTGCAGCCAGCATTCTGATGAAAATGAAAAGAGGGATCATATCTCTCCTCTCCTAGGCTTCTCTTCATTGGCTTCCTGTTAAATCCAGAATAGAATTTAAAATCCTCCTTCGCTACATATAAAGCCTTAAATGTCCAAGCTCTCCATCTGATATCAGAGATCTGATTGTTCCTTATGTTCCTAACAGAGCACTTCAAGCTCTCAATCTGCAGGTTTACTAGTGCTTCTAGAATTTCTAAAAGTAGAATGGGAGGCAGATCTTTTAGTTATCAGGCTCCTCTCCTGTGGAACCAACTACCAGTTTTAGTCCGTGAGGCAGACACCCTGTCTACTTTAAGGCTAGGCTTAAAACTTTCCTTTTGATAAAGCTTATAGTTAGAGTGGCTCAGGTTATCCTGAGCTATCTCTATAATATGCTGCTTGGCCTACTGGAGGACATACTCACCCTTTTCATCATTTGTGCTTCAGCTGTGCTACTCTGTAGAATCTGTTAGTTCAATCTCTAACGTTCTGCTCTCTCTGCTTTTTTCTCATAGTAGCTTCATCTGGTCTGTTCCTGTTTGGCTGTGACTCCATCCTGGAGAGAAATATCAGCTGTGCTGCTGCCATCAACACCTCTCTTTGTAGACATTGGAGCTTGGCCTCTTTTTCAATGTAGTTCAGTTTCTCTGACTGTGACTAAATTGATGTGCTCTCTTTCATCCTCTGACATGGGAGTTGGCTCTGAGTCTCCAAAAACACAGGTAAAAGGTGCTAAATATGTCCCTAGTTGCTTTTTTGACAGAAAGGCACTGAAGGGTTCTAAAAACTCACTAAATACAGCGAGGGGCACACCTTGTTCATGTACAACAGCCAGGTGGGGCTCCAGTCTTTTTTTTCCACCAGTCTATTACAAATCATACAATGATGTCAGAGCTGCAGTGGATGCTGGGAGATATAATCAAATTTTAAGTGGCATGGAAACTCTGCAACACAATGCTCATCAGCAACATTTCATTCCAATGTCAGCCCTAATATTAAACAAAATCTGATGCACATTAACTAAATGCAAACTTATACACTGTCAGTTTTCCTTAAAAAAGTAATTATTTTGGTATAAAGAGGAACATTTTCCATTTCTGAAATAAGTGTCGAAGTTTCATACATACAGGGCAGTCAGCTAAGAGCACAGCATCAGCAAGGGGGGGTTTCGCACAAGTTGCTCAATTATGTTTTCAATCAGGTTTGCCAAATATTTGCTACCGATATGTTACTCTCAACCATCTGCCAGTCCTGGCAAAGAAGTTATTACAGTAGTGGCCAAACCATTACCCACAAACATCCAGGCAAGATGGCTGTTGTTCAACATTTGAATCCAGCCTTCATAAATGTGAGTAAAAAAATAATAATCAGAGCTCTAACTTGACAGTTCTGTGTTACTGTAGTACTATTACAGCAAGCTTAGCATTGCTAATTTTTTTTGGTGTACTAGCAACCAATTTCTGATACTCACATGATTGACTTAATTTCTGAATACTGGGTTTACATAATCTTAGGAAATGCGTCTTTATTATTTATGTTCAATTGTGATACAGTAGCCACCATACAAAATGGCTCTTCCCAGTCAAAAGCCAGCCGAATGGCAGCAAAAAAATCCCCTCCAACTTCCAGCTACTGGCCTTCTAGTGGGAGATTTTAACATCCATGCTGACATTGAAGGTGATAGCTTAAGAGCAGCCTTTAATGTTATCTTAGACACTATTGGCTTTGTTCAAAATGTGAATAGTCCCAAACATTCTTTTCTTCTACTTTGGATCTTTTGCTGACATATGGCATAGAATGTGAAGAAATAACAGTATTTTCTCACAACCCTGTCCTCTCTGACCACTTTTTAATAACTTTCAGGATTACTTTAACAGAGTTCTCCTCCCCCAAAAGAAAGATCATATCTCTCCTATCCTGGCTTCTCTTCATTGGCTTCCTGTTAAATCCAAGAATAGAATTTAAAATCCTCCTTCTCACATATAAAGCCTTAAATGGCCAAGCTCCATCTGATATCAGAGATCTGATTGTTCCTTATGTTCCTAACAGAGCACTTCGCTCTCAATCTGCAGGTTTACTAGTGCTTCCTAGAATTTCTAAAAGTAGAATGGGAGGCAGATCTTTTTTAGTTATCAGGCTCCTCTCCTGTGGAACCAACTACCAGTTTTAGTCCGTGAGGCAGACACCCTGTCTACTTTTAAGGCTAGGCTTAAAACTTTCCTTTTTGATAAAGCTTATAGTTAGAGTGGCTCAGGGTTATCCTGAGCTATCTCTATAGTTCTGCTGCTATAGGCTTAGACTGCTGGAGGATATAGGGACCCCTATTTGATCATTCTGCTTCATTCTATCTCTATTCTCCCACTCTGCAGAATCTGTTAGTTCAATCTCTAACATTCTGCTCTCTCTGCTTTTTCTCATAGTAGCTTCATCTGGTCTGTTCCTGTTTGGCTGTGACTCCATCCTGGAGAGAAATATCAGCTGTGCTGCTGCCATCAACACCCTTTGTTTCTAGATGTTGGAGATCGGCCTGTTTTCCAGTGTAGTCCTGTTTCTCTGACTGTGACTGGCTGGATGTGCTCTCTTCTGTCCTCTGACATGGGAGCTGGCTCGGAGCTTGTCTGCCTGGCTGTGTGTTTCCTGGACGGGGCCGCCTTTTACAGCTGCTAGCTCTCTTTTCTGTCTCCTTGACCCCCGCCTTTCAGCAGATGGCCTCCACACTGAGCCTGGTTCTGCTGGAGGTTTGTTCCTGTTAAAAGGGAGTTTTTCTCTCCACTGTCGCTACAAGCATGCTTAGTGTGAGGGATTGCATTCGAGTCGATGAGTCGATGCACTCAACTGGTTTTCCACCCCAGGAGAAGGCCAGTGGCTGAAAGTTGGAAGGGGTTATAGTGGGAGTTGCAGGGAAGTGAACTGCCATTCGACTGGCTTTTGACTGGACCATTTTGTATGTTTCTTTTATGGTACAAAGAGATGGAAACGTTGCTCATAATGAAAAGGAAACGTCTACATAAACAGAGCTGATGTCAGGAAACAGCTTTGTTTCAGGGGATCAAGGGGAGAGAGCAGGAGTGGTTTCCTTTCTCCATCCATGTTTCCAGTGACAGGCCTTTCAGCAGCCTGCTGGGATTACATGGTGACAGAGGAGGAATTGAGCCTTACTATAGATGTATCTTTGTTCTGTCAGTGATCAGTTTGCCTGCACCCAGTCCTTTGCACTCGCTCATTTGGGAACATTAAATTGAGAAAAGAAGAATATAATTGTGCATCAGCTGAGCTGTCTGGGCCTTTTCCCTCACACACCCTCCCTTCTCACCATGCAAACATGCACAGATACACGTCTGTCTCATCTAATTTGCAGGCTATGTGCGCAGCTTACAAACACAGCCCCTGACAAAGTGTGCTGTCTTCTCGTTTCCTTTGCTTCTGCTCTGTCACTTTCTTGTTTCCTCTATTCATTCCTCTGCTTTAATCTGCTTTGTTGCATTGAAGTCTTCAGTTGTGCTCCATTTCTTTTCTTTTTGCTGCTCTAACAGTCCTGGTGCGCTTTTTGATTTGAGTCCTCTTCTCAAACCTCTAGTGCCACCTCGTGGAAGAGTTTTATTGAGATTTTACATGAGAAGCCTGCAGCTCATCTGTTAAACTCCTCTAAATGATACCTGAAGGGATTTCTGATTCACCTTATATATTCAAAGCCTCCGAAGTTAAGCATATTTGTGCAGAAACAATAAAAACTGCTCTATGATCAAGGTCTTTGATATGTTGGCAAGGAAACCACAGTTCTCCCCTCTGTTTTTGTACAAAATTAATAATCAGAGTAAAATTACATAATTAAATATAAATTGCATTTCAATCTCAAAAATCCCGCTATAGAGGTCTTCATGGTGGAGCAGTGGATAGTAGCAGGAGGTTCCTGGGGTATACAGAAGCAGCCATTCAAATGCTAGCCGAATTACGGCCCACTTCCCTGCAACTCCCAGCAAAATCCCCTCCAACTTCCAGCCACTGGCCTTGTCCTGGGCATGCATCTTTTTTGTCTGATCAGGAGACAACGATTCTCTTTTGATCTTAATGTCTACAAATCATGACAGAAAGAATATTTTAGTGCAAAGATTGATGTTTAAAAAGTGCTAATTGTTTTTAATTAAGATTATTCTTATTTGAATGTGCTTTACTGGAAAGTGGGCATCCATGTTTGTCAAAGAACACTACTGCCACCAGTGTTTGTGCCTGAACACACGCGTTCATTGAACGAAAGTTCATGAACTCGTTCATATTTTGGGCGAACGTGAACTGAGCGTACTGCATTATTGCCTGATGAACGTTATTGAGAACTCGTTCATTCTGGCGTCTGTGAACGGCACGCTCTCTCAGTTCAGCTCGCGTTCAATAGTTTTACGCCAGATTTCTATAGAGCCCTCCAGGTGAAACCCCGGCTAAATCACACCGTAAACAGGCCTTAATATGTAGTGGGAAAAACACCCAATCTGGCATCAGCAGCTACCAGCGTCGTAGCCTACAAGCCGCGCGGGCGTCATCAAAACAAAATGCGTGGAAGCAACAGCAGCATGGAAGCGACTTAAAACAGTTTTATGACCAGGTGGTGCGGTGAGGATGATGGCAACAAGCTTGCGCCGGCTTTCAGTAAAGAAATCACGCACTTCAGTAACCTTAAATTCCTACCTCAGCCTGGTCCCTCAGTTTGTGTTAGTAAAAATCTTCTTGAGCGGAGGTCTCACCAGGATCCGCGACCCCTAGGGGGTCTACGGAGGTACTGCATGTGGATCTGCATGGTTAGTTGATATTTTTATATTCCCCCCCTGCAATTTTTTTCCACTTATTGAAATGTCTTTAAATACTCATTACATGAAATCAACACACTTTAGTAAACAGATAAAGATAAATGGAGGCAGAAGATGTCTTTCAGTCATCAATGCTCACATTCAGCGACACACAGGAGCTCTTTCAAGCTGGGCACCGTTTCATTCACAACAACCAGGAATCAGAATCAGAAAAACTTTAATAATCCCAGGGAGAAATTACTTTTTTTTACATTACTCCATCTGTAATAGAGTGACTATAGGACACAATTTCATACAATATATATATAAATATAGGGGTCCCCGCTCCATCTCACCATCAGTTTGGGGGTCCTTGGTCTGCTGAAAACATAGAAGACCCCTGTTCTTGAGGGTTTTACTATCCATGTAACTTGTTTGTTAAACCTGCCTGGTATAATTTTCCAGGATTCCTTTTTAGTATGTATTGAAATGGAATTTCAAATGGAAAAAAATTATTAAAATAAAAAAACATTTGCACCTTAAAGACTACTTTCCTGTTTTTCTTTTAATAATTCCTCATAAAAAAGACCATTCAAGCAGCACATTTTTTTCCTGAGGTTTTTGAGAATATACTGTAGGGGTGAAAGCTGCGGCTGCTACTTACTAGTGTGAAGTGAATGGACAGCAACAAAAGGTCATTAAAGCAACAATGGGGGAAATGCTGTCCCCTCAATGCTAATGTAAGCCCTGGTTGGATAAGGATTCCAAAATTGGATATGAAGATGAAATCTGGCGCCGTATAGTTTCTGTGTTACAACTGATAAAAAAAAAATTGCTGTCTGTGGTTCTACAGTAGGCTATGGTGTAATTTTTTTTAATATATGAAAAAAAAAAAAAAAAAGAACTATGAACTAGTTGGTTTTTTGAAATATGAACTATGAACTGAACTAGTTCATTTTAAATTGTGTGTGAACTGAACTTTGAACTAGTTCGCGTGAAAAGAGAACTTTTCCAACACTGACTGCCACCTGCTGGTTGGTATTGGCGTCCCGCGGTCGCGGTGCTCGGCTGTTTGATCAAGTCCCAGGTACTGTATCTGGTGTTTTGTCACAACGCGCTATTATCCAAGTCAACTTGAAAACATTCTTCTTCCAAATGTTGGCTACATATTAACGTTTTTTCTCTGGCCAGAAGTTTGATGGCAAATCCTCCCTCTTCAAGTTGGCGATCCAACGACCAACCCGTCCGTGGAGGATCAGGAATCAGAAAGGTGAAATAACTCCTTTTTTTTCACTTTTACCTGATGTATTCCAACATCCAGCTGCCATGCGTGTGTAGAGTGACCAGGCGTCCTCTTTTTCCCTGATATGTCCTACCCCACTTTTCATACCTAAAAAAAAATATCCGGGGAATCAAAAATGGAGTCCGAGGGATTTTTAGTGCGACTACAGTGCAGCAGAACCAAGCCGTGAGCTCTGGGAGGGCTGGTCGGGAACTCTAAGTGGGGCCGAGCCAGCGGGTGATGGAACAGCAAACCCGACCTTTGTGATGGTAGCTGTGTGCGGCCCTGCCTTACCGTAAGCGCATGGTAAGGCAGGCGGGGGAGAAGCATGCCGTCACTGGGTCTGGTTCAGTGGCTCATTCCCCATCTGGCTCCAGACGTCAGGACCAGGACGGTTTGGTTCGAATGCCCGATCGAATGCGGCTAGGCTTACCGCACCGTGACATCACTGCCCGGAAGATGTCAGGAGTGAGGTGTTACTATATTTGAGCAAAAATGGCTGTTCCTGGACTCAGTGATTACAACGACAATTATTATTTTTGTTCTTTTTTTACTGATTAACGTATTAGTTTTAGATATAGATAATAATCCATTGATCATTCCTTGCTGACCGAACTATTCCTTTAAAGAAAAATGCTTTCTCGTGGCACCGTAGTTACATTTGTTACAAAAAACGTATTTTTTTTTATTTTTGCTCATATCTAATATATCTAATATACTTATTTTTACAGACCGATGGATAGTTAATTTTATTAAAAACACTTTATGTAGATTAATATTTATTGTGTTTTTGTTATCTAAAAATATACAGCTTAGTAGATTTACATATTGTATATTACTTATTGTAGTGAAAATACTTTTCTGGGGGATAAATACATTAGTAATGTTAATGGTCTCGTGTTGCATAATTCTGATCAGTCTGATAAAGTAGTTTGTTGATCCCAGAAGAAAGGTTGTGTTTGTGCTCAGAGCCTCCTACTGAAAATGCTCCCCACATACACGGCGCCTTTTTAACCTCATCTAGCTTTGACAAAGTGCTTTACACTGTGGTTCTCAATCACCCACACACACACAAACACAAACATTTCTCTCTATCTTTGTGGGGACTTTCCATTGACCTTCATTCATTTCTATAGCCTAACTGTGATCCCTGAACCTAACCATTATGGGTTCATACCTAACTCTAACCCCAGCCTAAGTTAAATTCACACCTAGCTTAGTCCTTGACGTGACCCCTGACCCCAAAACAGCAAGTCCCCCTGTGGGGTCCAGGCATTGTTCCCCACAACTTGCTAAAAAAAAAGAAAACGCAGACGGGTCATACTATCTTTGTGGGGACTTACCATTGATTTCTATTGCCCAGCCCCTAAAATGACAAACATGTACTAACCCTAACCTAAAGTCCGTCCTAAACTAACCCTCACCCCAAGAAGGGAACCTTTCCTTATGGGGACCAGTCAATGGTCCCCACAAGTACGTACAAGTCCCCAAAATGTAGCACATTTCTGGGAAATTGTCCCAACTTGGCCACAAACGCACACAAATAGTCATATATTTACCCTGTATCTTTTACATTCTCACGCTCCAACTAATAGACATTGAGGGGAAGGGTGTCTTATTTGTGAATACCTAAACATGCTGCAGGGATAAATCAGAGCTCTGTTTTGTGAAATAACAGAGAGAAAAAAGCAGCTGCTTGCTGCATCTTTGAACTAAAAAAGTATATTGGAAAGCCGTAAAACACCATGAAATGTGTGCTGGAATAATACAACATCACACACTTGTTCAGAAACAACGTGACACCGTGTAACAACATAAAGATATTGCTGAACGATTATAAATACTGCCGTGCAGAGCTGGTATTAACATCCATCTTGCCTAATCAGGATGTATGTAGAAAAGCCTCACTAGAGTGTTTACACCATGGAGTTTGTCCTGACTTATCAGATCTATGAATAATGTGACCTTAAAAGCAAACAGAACTGTTTAACTTTATTGTTACATTCAATAACTAATACTATCTGGATATTCCAACATAAAATAATCTGAGCTGAAAACTATATTTGCATAGTTCTGTAAATATAATGTCATGATTCAGCCCCCCCCGTCTTGACATTTATGCACTATTTTTGCACGCCACGTATCACTTTACTTGGATTTATTCACTTTAATTGGACTTTTCACTTTATATTTGGATTTAGTTTTTACATATACATAGATATACATACAGATATATGTACAGAAGAGCTATATGTGTATATATATTTTATCTCTTTTTATTCTTATTTTTTTATCTTATTATATTGTATAGTTGGATGTGTGTATATATCATGTAAAACTACTTTTCCCTCTGGGATTATTAAAGTCATGTCTTTCTGTGTTTCCTAGTTGTATTGGTTTTATCTGAAACTTTCTTTTTTAAGTTTAAAACTGTGTTTTCTAGTTAGTTTATTACTTTCATTTCCGTTTTGTGTTTTTCTAGAAATTTTTTATTGTATTTGAGATCTTAGGTATTGTTTGGCCTTTGCTGCCCTCTTGTTTCAGTCTCTTTTTCCCTAGCTCCCTTCTAGACTCCTCCTGCTCCCAATGTTCTGATTAGCCTGCTTTTTGTTCATAGTCTCCCCATATATACACCTTACGTTCAGTCCTTGTTTGCTGGTTTCCGTGTTGTTGTTGTTAGTTGCTTCCTTGTCTGTGGCTCCCCAGGTGAGTTTTCCCTGATGTTTTCTGTTTCATCTCTGCCTCACCCATCTCTACCTTTTGTCCTCAAGCTACCTCACCCTTAGCCTCGTGAGACCATCCTGATCTCGCGAGCTTTCAAGGTTTCACTTGCTAATCAGTCTGGAGACTCTCCGTTAAAAATTTATTTGGAGCCGTTCACCAAACAAGCGTCCAATCGAAGCGTTTGTGCTTTGAAGTTTGAGGGGTGTGGCTATAGCGACAGTTCAGTCTAAAGAACATGGCGGCTTCAGCGATATAAGAAACTAAGCGCGACTATCGTAGCTGATGGCTATCTCGAGCAAGTTTTGCTCCGAGATTACAGAGTATTTTCTTCCACTGAAAAGAGGCAAAACCTTCTCTGGAGGCTTTCTCCAGAGGAAAAGATGTTTTTGCTCTTCTCCGACTGGTTTCGGCAAGAGTAGCCTGACTTGTGGTTGTGTTTTGTAAAATTAAACTCTGTTGAGTGTTTCACCTAGCTTTCAGTCTGATTGGTTTATTTGGCGTGTCTTACCAGCATAGGCCAATCAGCTAACCAATTATTTTTCTCCCCTTCCAAAATTACTTCTTGGGAAGGTTTCCAGATGGATATCTGAAGCAAATCCATCGGAGTCAGGTTACCTCACCCTGCCAGTTGACATAATATGGCTAGAAAGTAGTGATGAGATGAGGCCTCATGAGGCATTGAACCGTTGGCCAAATTGCTTCAACGATCCCCATGGTTCATTAAGCCTCATGTAAACATGTAGATTGGTTAAAAAAATAACCAATCTTACAATATATCCAAACTCTATCCAACTGACAGCAACTCTCCTACTAACTCCCACATTTTGACTGAATAGTGAGGCTGTTTAAAAGCCTGTCCAAGTTCTTCTGCTTTCTGAACCACTTCCCGAAGCAGGCACGTTGTATCACGCTAGAGAGGCTTCGGACGTCATTTTGGCCCCTCCATTAAATGAATAACGCCTCGACACGTGCTACGGGCAAACGCCCCCCTCCATTACTCAACCCGCTCCTTGAAGCCTCAGCTCCTCTCATAACGTCACTACTAGAAAGAAAGAATACATTTTGTAGGAAAATAATAATGAAGAAGAATGCATCAGATGTAGACTTTAATCAATACAATTTCAACATCAGTTAACAAGGGAGGGCTTTTGTTCAAGGAGTTGTATTGACATATGAAGGCTGAACATAAAATAATGAAGGTATACACATTTAGAAACATTTTTGCTGTTTTTTGTATTTTTGCACTGACTGAAGGATTTCCTGGGAACTGAGGTTCAACCATGTAGATATGTGAAATCCCACATGGCATCAAACATTAGGACAGTCTGCATTCAGGCAGAATAACTGAAGCAAACATAAATGTCCCAGATTAAAAATTCACTGATGAGTGGGAATTCAAAGCACGGTATATTGGATCATTCAGTCAGACTTTAAGTTCCTGGTGTGAACAGGGCCAAACACTGCAGTGAAATTATGCTTTAAAATGGCCAACTATATATATATATATATATATATATATATATATACTCACTTATATATACTTATATATATATATATATATATATATATATATATATATATATATACTAAACATTGCATATATATATATATGTACCTAAGGTTTATATCCCATGTTTTTCATTACTGCAATTTCAGTCCCAGGTAGCGGAACTTATTTCTCTTTACCTTTAAAGAAAATCCCACAGCAAGAATGATCAGTGATCACTTATCTATACCTAAAATTAATACTTTTCTTGCTGATTTGGTGATATAAGCGTAATCGGTAAAGAAATATGTGGTAGGTAATTTTATTCGCAATCACTTTGCAGTGGCATTCTTCCCGCTTTACGGCAAATCGAAGCGAGACTGCTGAACGTTTTGCAATCAACAACAATTGTGAAGATTTCCAGGGACTTCACCATTGAAATTCACCAGGCTATAGTGAAACTGACAATGCCCAAGTGCATGGCAGCTGGATGCTGGAATACATGGGGTAAAAATTGAAAAAATTTTGTTGTTATTGACGGGTTGGTCGTTGGATCTCCAACTTGAAGAGGGAGGGATTTGCCATCAAATTTTGCGAATAAGTAATATGTGCCATAATTTGAAGAAGAATGTTTTCGAGGACTTGAAATAGTGTGTCATGACAAACACCAGATACAGCACTGGGACTTGATCAGCAGCCGATACGCACCGTGGCGTCACTAACCAGTAGGTGGCGGTAGTGTTGTTCTTTGACAAACATGGATGTCTGCAGTAAAGCATTGAAATAAAGATTACTCTTAATTAGAAACACTCATTATCTATTGAGCAGTATATAATCATGTCATATTTAAAGTACTTTTAGACGTTTGAATTCTGAAAATGACCAGACTTTTTCCTTTAACAAATCATTTTTCAAATTTTCATTCACTGAAAGTCTTTGTTGGATTTCTCTTTTTCGTTTCTTAGGATGGCTTGTTTCAAGCTTCTAATCATGTATTTTCATGAGTACAACATTTTAAATTGCACAGCTGCCACATAATAATAAAGCAAAAAGAAAAGAAGACATCTGTCCAGAATTACTCCTTTTCTGACAATTGTTGACAAGCATTTTTTCCTAAGCAGTCACTTTTACTGGCAGCCTTTCCATAAAGATGATATTTGTGGAAATTTGAAATGCTCCTGCAGACAGACGCGTCAATCTCTGCTCTTGTGGGTTTGCAGCTCCATAAGGGCTATGCTTGTTTCTTCATTAAGTTTCACATTAGTTTGCCTCAGGTTCTCTGAAATTTTCCAGGCATCTCTATTTTGACAGATTTATGTGGAACCAGGGGTGTGCTGCCTTCATGTTTGGACATAAAACATTGTGATGTGAAACAATCAGAGTTTTCAGGCTAGGTTTTATTTAACTTGCCAGAACCAGGAGTATTTCAATCTCTTTTAAAGCTCTATAAATACGAGAACAGTTCTGGAATCCTATTATATGTCCCTCAGATTGTCTCACAATTATTTTTTTATGTTAAGGGTGGAAGCCCAGTTCCTTAAACCCTGATGTACAGGAGAGCAGTCACTGGAAAAGGAAGGCTAAATGCATCCTTCACAACTCAAATTGGTTTTGAGTCCTTTATCAATTATCAGAACAGGAATTTGGCATTGTCATTGAAAATGAAAAAGTTAATAGAGAGAGTGGAGTGATTTTCATTCTAGCCCTATCAAAAAGGTGCTGGCAGAAGCCAATTTATGGTCAGGGAGGGGAAGGAACTGTTTTAAGAGAAATAATTGAAGTGACACTGGAGATCCAAGCAAAAATAATACTGCAATCCAACAATTTTCCATCGACTATTAATACCATGAATTGGATGATTATACCCAACCACAGATTTCTCTGTGGATCTCTTGTTCAGACACTGAGGCCATTTCTCAATTCACAAGGATGTGAGTACTGACTCGTGTTGTCTCTTGAGAAGAACACAGGAAAGTGTAGACTTGGGGAGAATGGGAGCAAGCAGCATAAATATGGGTCAGTTGCAACAGAAGCAAACTCTTGACGTCACCACACACTCTGCGCTTCTGGAGCTGCATTTCCCCTATTGTTATGAATAGTCTCTAGAGTCTAGATGATAATAAATTCTTACTTTTTCATTTCAATATAGAAGGCTAGAAGTGCAACTTTATTAGAAGTGCATTACACAGGTACAGGATACATAATAGATTGCCATAAATACGGGACATGCAGTTTAGGTCTAACCAGAAGTGCATACAGCAGCAAGTGCAGGATAAATAACTGTGTTCCATAAATACAGGACATATGTACCGGGTTACAGCTACTGAATAAATTTAGAGATGAATACCATTATAAACAGAATTTTACTGATAGATTTGTCCTATGAATATAATATATAGATAACTAGTGTTATGAACTAAATTTACAGCTGGATATGTACCGAACATAATATACAGGTGGATATTACTATAAATAGGGTTTTTTACAGATATGTACAATAGCATAATATACGGATGATTGTTTTTATAGCAGAGTTTGCAGGTGAATGTGTACTATGAATATTGTACAGATGGCTATTACTATAGGCAGAATTATGAGCATAATATACAGATGGGTTTTACTATAAAATGAATAAATAAATTGGACATATCTAAATTAAAGTGCAGTGGAAGGTAATTGCATATTAGAGTTAAAGTACGTTATTGCAAATGTATATGTAAACAATTGGTACTGTGAATAAACAGTCGGCAGTGCAAGTCAATAATCAGTCACAAGTGAGTAGTGCAAGATGCATATAAAGAGTTGTTACAATAGTAACAGTCAGGAGTGCAGGTGAATATTACAGTCTTGTTTAAATAACAGAATAGCAAAATGAGGTAGGCGTAAGGAGGGAGATGTAGAGTCCATCAGTGAGGATTAGAGTGTCAATAAACAGACAGCTCTGCTTTGTAAAAATGTAAGAGGAGTTGAAACGCAAGATGCAGGAGGGCAGGAGAGAAAACAGTCTGTGGGCTGGGTGGGATGAGTCCTTCAGAATGCTGCAGGCTCCATAGAGGCAGCGTTTCTCCTGGATGTGCTCAATGGTGGGTAGTGAAGTCCCAGTGATGACTGGGTGTCTTTCACCAGCATGCAGTGCCTTGCACTCTGCAACAGAACAGCTTCTGTACCACACCGTTGCACAGTTGGTCAGGATGCTTTCTATTCCACAGCGACAGAAGTTCAACTGCATAGTTGAGGGGAGATTATTCTTCCTCACTGTCCTCTGGAAGAAGAGGTGCTGGTGAGCCTTCTTGACCAGGCAGGAGATGTTGGTTGACCAGGATATGTCCGCTGAGATGTGGGTTCCCAGAAACTTGAAACTGGAGACACGTTCAACAGCTATTCCATTGATGTGGATGGTGTCGTTGGTGCCTATTGAGTCCATGATGAGCTCCGTCGTTTTGGTGGTGTTGAGGAACTAGTTATTTTCAGTGCACCATGTGGCCAAGTGCTCGATCTCCTCCCTATAAGCAGACTCATCGTTGTTGCTGATGAGACCCAACACCGCAGTGTCGTCCGCAAACTTGATGATGAAATTAGATGAGTACACAGGCTTGCAGTCGTAGGTGAAGAGGGAGTAGAGAAACAGGCTTAGCACACAGCCCTGTGGTACACCAGTGTTGAGTTTGATGGACGTGGAGCAGTTGGAGCCTGATCGGACATTCTGGGGTCTGTTGGTCAGAAAGTTCAAAATCCAGTTGCACATGGAGGTGTTGATGCCCAGGTCTCAAATCATGGCAAATAACTTCGCCGGAATGACAGTGTTGAATGCTGAGATAAAGTCAACAAACAGCATGCGTGCATAAGTGTTCTTATTGTCCAGATGTCTGAGCACAGAGTGCAGTGCCATGGAAACTCTCTGCTATGCAGAGAGAGGGCTGCTGCAGACGGGCTAACATTAGCCCTGGCTGTTGTCTCGGAGATCTGCTGGTTGCTGCGATCCTCTCAACATAAGAACCTTTTGTTAAATGTCACACTTAATCAGTAAATGGGCCATATAGTGACGTTTAAAAGTATAATCTTATCGCCTTAAAAGATCTTTAAACACATTTTTATAGAAAAATGGCAAACGGAAAGAGAACTTTTAATTTAATACTTTGAGCTCTGCAAGCGATAAGCTGAAAGCTGCTGCTGCCATGGTGCATGCTGGGAAAGGTGTCAATCTGGAGAATGGACATGTCTACATTGTCCGTTCTCACAGGGAAACTTAACCCCTCCCTTTCCTCACTTCTCTAAAGGAGATTGACCCAGACTTCTGTTCTCATATAACAGCATTTGTTATTTAGGTGAATAAGATTTCAGTGACTAAGGACTTCCAAGGGTGTTCTTTTAATAAATTTGACTAAAAGCAACCTTTCAAGACCTCTAAAATTGATTTATGAACTCAAGATTCTGCATGTTTACTCCTTAATTTGTATGCTTTTGATAGGGCACACAGAAAAAAGGGACTTTTTTCACCTTTTAAATATTACCTCATATTTTCATGTAAGTGCCTTTACTTTATAATGACACATTTATTAAATGTTTTACTTAGAATTAATTAGTAAATCTATATCCATCAAAAGACAAGAACATTTAATTAATCTTTCCAAATAGTATTAAGAAAACAATTTAGATAAGTTTCCAACTTAACAGTTAAAATGTTCTTGGATGTTAGGAATAAGAAATGTGTTTTTTAAGGACAGAAGTAGAAATTATTGCTTACTTGTTGGCGCCCCAGTTCCCACTTTTATCGAATGAGTTGCATATAATCAAATAAAAAAAAAAAATACACAGAAAAGTCATAATGGCCTGCTTGTGAAAGTAAAGCTGTTGGGCTATCAGCAACCTCTATTCCCTGAGCTAAAACAGGACATGAAAAAAAGGGTGCTCTGGTTTCTTCTGCTGAGTTTTCCTATTATTGCTTACTGATATTAAAATTGCTTTTCTATATCAATTCTAATAAATGAGAAGATGAAAACACAAACAAGTAGGAAATTATTCAATTCAATTCAGTTTATTTATATAGCGCCAAATTCACTACTGTATCATCTCAAGGCACTTTTACAGTTCAACCAGATCATCCAGTCAAATTGATACAAAGTTTTTCTATCTAAGGAAAACCAGTTGATTACATTGACTCAAATAAAATCCCTCACACTAAGCAAGCTTGTAGCGACGGTGGAAAGGAGAAAACTCCCTTTAACAGGAAGGAAGCCTCCAGCAGAACCAGGCTCAGTGTGAGGCACGGCCATCTGCCGAGGCGACTGGGGTTCAAGGGGACCCGACTGGGGGTTCAAGGAGACATTATAAGGGGTGATTCCAACATTACCAATGAAAAGTAACCTAATTTTCTGTTGGAAGCCAAATTATCATCTGCTATGACCAGCATAATCTGAAGCGGGAGCTGTTTGTTAACATCAGGCCTAAAGACGGATAAACACAAATACTAAGTAAGTAGCCAACTTTCATCGAGGCAAAAATTGCTTATAAATCTGTTCACTTTTATCTTTAAGTTCATACAGTAGTAGCCATTTAAAATCTCCCCGCTTTCCTTGATAAGTCCTTGGCTGGTCCCCTACAATTCCTTTTTAAACATCAATCTTTTCACTAAAATATTCTTTCTGTCATGATTTGTGGACATTAAGATCTAAATAGAACTGTCATCTCCCTATAATTCAGAGAAAGGTGAAGTCAGAGTAAAAACAAATATGCATGTCCAGGAGAAGGCCACTGGTTGGTAGTTGAAGAGGATTCTGCTGGCAGCTGTAGTGAAGGAGGCTGCCATTCGGCTGCCGTTTGACTGGCAAGGGACATTTTGAATGGCTGCTTCTGTATATTCGATTTGGTATACGCTGCAATATAAAGCTGCAACAGGCAAACTTAGAAGAAGAAAACAAGCAAATTCTTTCTGAGGAACTGACTCTATTGGCTGGAAAGGTTCCTGGGCAACAATCCGACTCCAGAAATTAAGAGAGAGTGAAAAAAATCCACAAGCATAGCTGGCAGGTTTCTGAGTGTATCTCTGAATCGAGAAGAGACTGGTTACACGCAAGGTGAAGGAAGTAAACGAGAGAAGAAAACATCTGTCCAAAAATCATTAGATCTTAGAGCAGAAACAAAGATTTGATGCAGAAAAGAATCCAGCTCTCAAATTTAAAATAAGTGCAATAATCCACCATATATAAGGTGCATTGTGTTGCTGGTATTTTTTTAAACCAGACACCGGAGAAGAGTGAGTGAAACAAGGTAAGTTTAATTCATCACAATTTTCTCACCAGTCCAACAGTATAGCCTACATAAAATTACCTGAAGGGAAAGGCTTCGATCTATCTTACCAGATTGATCAAATAACAGGACCTAATGGATGGATTAAATACTCCCTGACTCCACCTACCGTTGTTTACAAGCTACCAGGGAGACACCAAAAACAAATAGCAGAAATATGGTTCAGGTACCTCTTTCCAACCGTTGCATTTCCGAATTCTCCCAGGTGGTGCCCAACTTTACACGAGTGAATATAGTGAATGTGATTGGTTGTTTATCAAGGTGGCAGGATTGTTGTGGCCGGTGTCATCTTGCTAGAAACAGACGTCCATCCCCGTGAACACTGGGACGGAACTCAATAGGAAAGTAAATGATTCTTATTCCTTATTTCAGCCTTTGCATATGTAAGCTGCGACATATGAATCAAGATTCTATGACCGAAAACATTTGATTGACAGACGACCATGTATATATGATTGGCCGAATTTAGGTGTACAAGCTGACTTATAACTAACCGGCCTGCATTAAACTTTTTAGTTTTTTATAAAAATTTTCTACGTTTTGGGACAATATTGTCTGATAAAGTACATTTATATACATGTTTAAGCCAGAATGATTTGACATTTCAATATGATTTCCCTACTACTTTTAAGTGAACAAAGATTACGCTCATAAGAATACAGCGTGGAATAAAGGTGGCAACCACTGGGAGCATTTACAAATGTAATGATAGCAAATGTGATGATAAAAAACTTAGTCAGCTTAATAATATGCTGCTGTTATTTAAATATCTCTGATGTTGCTGCTATTTTAAAACAAACATGCCGACAGGGAGGGACAAAGGGGTCAATTATCAATTAAAATTGACAGTCTGACCATTAAAAGTGCAGACAGAAGTAATTTACAGAAAATATTTGTGATAAAAATATGTAATATTAGAGTAACTAAATATATAAATATATCTGCATTAGGTATATATAATATATTTTCTTTAAATAAGGGGCCATTAGAACTCCCCCCACCCAACATAAATGGGTCTGACCAGGACAAAGATGGGCTGCAACTTTTAAGGTTTGTTTCGCTGCAAACTAAAAATATCAGGTTTTCAGAAGTCCGGCACACAGATAAGAGAAGAGAAAAAGGGAAGATGACACCAAAGGCTTGGGGGATTTTAGGAGAAAATATTAAAAAATAAACTGATGAGTCAGGAGCAGGTCCAGGAACGGAATTGCAGGGGAATGATGCAGATTCAGAGCCACGTAAGAAGCAATCTGTTTATTAATGTGATTTTAAAGTATGGCATCCGCTAGCTATTGTAAGGCGGAAAACACATTTTCTTTTGCAGGAATACATGAGCTTAGCACCAAAAGAGCACAGAGATAGCAGAAGTCTAGGTGCAGGGTGAAAAAAGGGCCGAGCAGAAGAACCGCTGAGGCGTCACAGCCTCGGGGGCAGGGGGAGCGTGTGTTTGAGGAGGAAACACAGAGAGCCATCACTGCAAAGAGACAGTGCAGGTGGAGGGGCTTGCTGACCCATGGGAGAGTCTGAGCATTGGGTCTCAGAGACCGATCACATCGTTGTCATGATGTGCTAAGAGGTCTTACCCACATGCAGAAAACCACTCAGAGAAACCAGGGTAAAAGTTTAACAGGTTTATTGAGGAGTTCAAATGGGTTGGATTCAGGGGAACTCAGAGAGCTGGTGAACCGGAACTGGAAGTAAGAAGGGAAGTTCACAGTGGTTAGTTCAGGGTCAGTGGGAACTTTGAACGACATCTTGCAAAAACAGAGATAAATGGGACTCACGTTTGCGGGGAAAAGGTTTCTTCCCAGAATCCAGTCGGTGTGGGTTTTCCCAGAGATAGAGGGGCTCGTTGGAGGGCGGACAGGTTTTGGTTAGGTTGATTCCTGAGGAGCAATGGAGCGGACGGCCACTTAGATTTCCAGGAGTACTTGAACGGGATGTGTGGAGATTAATCCCCTGCTCAGTGTGAAGCTCAAACAAATCCTTCCAGGGTGGAGAAGGCCAAAAGATCCAGTATGCAGGATGACTTCCTGCCGAAAGGCAAAAGACAAAAACGTTAGAACTCAGAGAAACAAAAACTCAGTCAAACTCAGCTAAACTCAGCTTTGCTAGAGGACCCCAAATTGGCAAACACTCTGGGCGTCGAAGTAGTGACAGTCCACTGCTTAAGAAGTCCTCAGTAATGAGCTAACCAGCTGCAGGTGTGTGGGAGGACCAAAGAGAACAGGGCGCCCTCTGGTGGTGGAGGGGGAAACACAAAAACACAACGCACACAGACTGGATTCCTAACAACCGTTCATTTCAATGATCCTGCGCTGTGGTCAACAAAAATGACCGATTCTGATCGAATGTTTGTAATGGCAAAAAAGAAGCCTTCCGCAGAGATGGCAAATGAGCTGCCAGCAAATTCACAGGGCAGAGAATTTCCAAAATATCTGGCCTATTCTATCTCCCACAATGGAAGAGGAAAAAAATTCAGGGACTGGTTAATATACAGCAGGTCAAAAAAGGCTATATATTGTGCCTGCTGTTCTTGCTGTTCTCCTATGAAGTAGACAAAAGATCAGCTAGCGCACATTTAGTGCACTAGCTGTGTAGCACTCAATGTGTTTGATATACCCTCCAGAAAACGGCTGCTACTACATACTTCCACCCAACCCTTTGTTAGGATATGTAGAGCTTAGTGTACAACTGACATACAAATACATACAAGGTAATTATGCTTAAAGTCCATTATGAGACAATTATCTGAAAAATGTTACATAAACGACGCACATTTCTTTGGTTAAACAATCTAATCTTCAGTTACATCTACGTCATAAATTAATCATTTTATATCTACTATATCTGTGTGGCTTGAACTAAGTGTTACTATTGCATAGACCTTTTATGCCGTGCATTTGTTATTTATGTATAATTTTTGTAAATACACTTAAAAGGATCTTTGAGTTACACCAGGCTCACGGATGTGGCTGTGTTCCTGATTCACTGCAGACTTGTTGCAAAATGCTTCTCACATCGAACATAAGTTTATGCAGCTTCTCACCTTTTTCCTGGAAGCTTAGAGTAAAGCTTGTTTTTCCTGAACTCTAACATCCTTCTTTATCCTCCAGTAGCTCCCCTGTTTTGCTGTTTTAATTTTAATGTTTGAGTTATATTCTATATTCTGTCTTCCACTTCACTTTTGTTGTTTGGCTCATGAATTGTTGGAGTTTGATCAAGGGTCACTGCGGCATCCAGCCAAATGATTTGAGTTACTTGTGGTGACCACACTGCAACCTGGTCAGTGTAGGACCGTCATGCTAATGATCTCCAGGGGTTGATGTTAAGGATTTTTACCACTTGCCCTTTGGGCAAGTGACTTTCACATTTCATTTGCCCAGAAACAATTTTACTTGCCCAGTATAATGTTTGATAAATATATATTCCTAATATTCATTTTTGTATATATATCAATGAAACATGTTTGTTTTTAAATGTTTTTTTTGTAATTCAGTAATTTTAAGTTTCAGGTTCCTGGTGTGTTTCTGCATCCGGTCGAATAATGAACTCAAGCCTACATTACGTCCCTGTTAACATGCTTTTCAATCCTTCCTGCACATTCTTTTCAAACTAAACTTTGCTTTAAACTGTTGTGTACTTGGAAAAATATAAATTGTAATTAAAAATCTAAAAACTTGACAGGTTTAAAAAGGTTAAGATAAATCACAGGACAGAAGTCAATGTCACAAATTAATAACTTTTATTTTACTTTAGAGTCACGGTATGTTTATACAAGATAATACTATTAATATAATGTGACTTTTCTAGAGAATCATTATACATAGTTATTTTTATACAGGGTTTCCACAGTCTGACATCATTTCAGAATTTTCTGACTTTTAACTGACTCAGGATTAGTTTTCCCTGACAAAATAAATGCAGCAACAAGACAACAATAATAACATAACAGGTCACCAATTTAACATGTTTAGCTCTATAACATTTAAATGCACCTCTCCAATTTCTAAGGATCTCACATTGGTCCATGCTTAGCTGAAACATGATTACACAGGTAATACCACCCCAGATGTATACAGTCAACATGTCAGCAAATGTGTAGCAAAATAACATGAATTAATTTAATTCATTTCAGTTTATTTCTATAGTGCCAATTCACAACATGCCTTCTAAAGGTACTGAAGAAATAATGTAATCGCATAATTTAGAAAGATTGGTTCAAAGTCTCTACCTAAGGAAAACAAGGTGCTTACATCCAGTCATTTGTAGTACATGCTCCTCTTGCTTTTTGTCTTTGACTCTTTAGCTGTCCTTAACACAGAGCAAGCCGGTTCCATGTCAACAAAACATGACTTTCTCAAAGACTGTTCTTGGAATACAAATACACACTGTCTGTTAGATGACCTAACCTCACTGTTTGAACATACAGTCCAGTAGTGGCCTATGAGCCTATTAGTGCATTCCCATGCCATCTCCTGTGTCCGCTGGTGTCAGGAGGGCAACGCTGCTGCTGTATTGTAAATACTGTAGCAGCCATTCAAAATGGTGCTTCCCAGTCAAACGCAAGCCGAATGGCAACCTACTTCCAGCCACTGGAGTAACCCTCCTTGCATATTTTTTCCTCCACCAGGAGATGATGCTTCTCTTTAGATCTTAATGTCCACAAATCATGACAGAAAGAATAATTTAGAACAAAGATTGATGTTTAAAAAAGCCAAGGAACCCTCAAAGAAGGTGGGGACATTTTTAATGGCTGCTACTGTACAGAATAATTAACTGTATTAAATGTAACTCTAAAAGGAATAGTACACCAAAACATGATTAGCCTTCATTTTCTACTCACCTCCATGCTGGAACAACACTCCTGGAGTACGCTTTGATATCTCAAAATGCATCCTGGAGATCTGGGAGGAAGCTTCTTGCTGTATCTGCTGACATTCAAATAATGGAGGTCCTATGGCGCCAGACAGAAAGGTCCATAAAAGTCCACAAAAAGCGTGTCAATATTCCTCCATACTGCTTTCGTCAATGTATTCCAAGTGTCCTGAGTGGGTAGCGTCCAGAATTTACTGAAAGCGAAGTCATTTAGAATGTTTTAGAGCATAAAACAGTAGTGTATAGGATTTCCTGAAAGCGCGCATGCGTGAATTCACGGAAACGCTGAGGCAGACCCGAAACCAGAATGAAAGTGCGCATTCAGCTTGGCAAAGAACTGATGCTCTTCCTCAACACTGAAGTCCTCAGACATTTTTTCTTTCATTGTTTCTTTTTTCTTTGCACAGGTAAACAGCACATTTCTTCTTCTACGCTTGCATTGCTCGGCAGAGCAGACGGGTTCTGAATGCGCACTTTCATCTGGTTTGGTCTTACCGCTTCCGTGAGGCTAAAGTGAACGCCGCTTTTAGGAAATCCCTATACACTACTGTTTATGCTCTAAAACATTCTAAATGACCGCTTCGGTAAATTCTGGACGCTTACTCACTCCAGAGTGTTGTTCAGCATGGGGTGAGTAGAAAATAAAGGCTAATCATGTTTTGGGTGTACTATTCCTTTAATCAAATACATAAAATATGTTGTAGTGCAATAAAATGTGGAGGATTACATGAGCTGTTCTAAAGAACAGAAGAATCACAGTGACACAAGCAGACCAGCCCCACACATCCAGCTCCTGAGGTGTAGCTGGCACTGACTGTTTGTCCAGTTGTTGTTATGCTCGCTTCTTTTGGTGATTTCTTTCCTTAAAGGCGAGAAGCATAAATTCAGGAGATCCTGTTTTAATTGACCTTTGAAAATGTTGCATTGTGCTTAGATGGGAGCAGCCTTACTTTGCAGGTGCAGCATATTGCTCATGTTTCCATCAAGCCACTTCTGGGCTAACCATTATTCCAATTACCCCTGCACTTTGAGCCACCATTACAGTCACTGTAATTGTTAAATAGTGGGCAAGGATGAGATTTTATGAATAACTGTCTGTTACATTACCATTAGAGTGTCAAGGCTCATTTCTCCATCCAGCATCTCGTTGCTTTTATGACTCCCATTCAAGTATGATGAATACAGAAAAAAGGTTTTGCATTTGTTAAATTATTTGCTGCTGATGGTTGAGAATCAGTGGAGAAAGGTGTGAAACACTCTGAGTTTTTCAGGCACCACAGTAACAGTTTTATGTTCGGCATCAGGCTTTAGCTATTGGCCAAAGGTTCAGTTCTACTGTTGCGGCCACAGCAGATAGGCAAATGAGGAAAATATCTGAGAATACACCTGTGGCACTGCTTGTTGGAGGTGACGGTTTTTGACATTTGGGAGGGTGAAAGGAGTGAGAGATGTCATATTTACACACAGAAAATTCTATCTATCTATCTATTCATCTATCTATTCATCTCCATCTATCTATCTATCTATCTATCTATCTGATCCTGTGTGTGATTACTTGTTAACAGATGACTGCAACATCTATCTATCCATCTATCTATCTATCTATCTATTCATCTATCTATCTATCTATCTATCTATCTATCTATCTATCTATCTATCTATCTATCTATCTATCTATCTATTGTGTGTTTGGCAAACACACTTTAAGTGAATCACTGCCACCTAAAGGGCTAGAGGGAGAAATTTAAGTCTTACTACAATTAAATGTAATGTGACCAAAATTAAGTGTGTCATTGCAATTTGAAAAATGCATTTTTTTTATTGAAATGATACTACAAATGCAATTATTTACCCCCCAAAAAAGGATATGAGTATGGCATTGTGGTATTTAATATGATTATTACAGTTTGGCTTGGCATTGTGTTGCTGTGTCTTCATGTACTACCATCTTGCTCAGGTTTATCCCATTCTGTAAGTGAAAATAGCCAATAATTTTGCTAATGCAAGTTCCAGCTCATCTCTACAGCTTTGTTTTTTTCAATAACTGAAATTTTAAAATCTTTCAGGTAATTTCTTTTTTCACATCTTAGAAGGTTACCTGCATGTAATGGATAAATAATTGTTAAATATTCTACAGTTTCTATACAGAAAATATTGGTACCACCTCAATTAAACCCATTTTAAGTTAGAATAATTTTGTAACAGGCCATCCTTTTCCTTACGCGTTACCCTCCTCCACCAAATTGTCCTTGAGCAAAAAGCTGCCATAATCCTCACACATTAGCGCACTTTTCATGCAAAGTGAGTCCAGCTAATTCCCTGTGTGAAGCTTTGGAGATAACACACGTGTCTGTAATTCATATTCTAGTTGTGTGTGCAGATTATGAGTCATTCTACCATTTAAAAATAGCTGAAGGGGCATCCAGGTCTGTACATCTCTTGTCAGCCTCTGCACACCCCTCACAGAGCAGATAACATGGTGTTAAACAAGTGTAGTAGTAGGGAGTGAGGCGTTCTTTAAGTCTCATTATGCCAGGAAAGGGCTTGTCACATTTAATGGAAAGATAATGGGGAAACGTGGGGAGTGGCAGAGGAAACAAGCGGTGACTGAAATAAACTGTGGCAGGGAAAATGACATGTGGGGTTTGTTAGGGATCTAGGTGGGGGAGCTTATGGGAGAGATGCAGCACAGGGATATAGATCCACTTCACTGATTAATGGCAAAACAAGACATTGCAGATTCAACAATAAACGGCAGCAATATAGCATTTAAAACTGATGTTTCTGCAAGGTTGTCTCTTTCTAATGATGTATGTAAGACAAATGTTAAATCCATGTTTTATATCTTTCTACAATAGATAAGCATTTATCAATGGCTCAGTATTTGTAGAGTCAGTGTCTAGATCCATCTGTTAATCATTTTCTGCCTATCCAAGATTACTGTAGGCGCTGGGGTATCAGCTCAAGGAGGGAAAGCCAGATAGTTTCTCCTCAGTAGCACGCTCCCGTTCATTCGGGGGGATTTCAATGTGTCTTCAGGTCAGAAAGGACATCTATCGCTCTCCAAAATAATCCCCAGAACGATAAGCCCCTTTATCTCACCAGGATCAGGATAATGTTGTCAGACGGCTAATTGTATGTGACCTTTATTTAACCAGGTATGTCTCATTGAGACTACAATTTCTTTCACAAGAGAGACCTATACCAATACAAGACCTAACATAACAATAATTATGAATCAGATCTACAGACATAAGATCCAGTTGACAAACAATATAAAGAGTGAAAGAAAGAGAACTAAAAACAAACACAGCCGTGTTTTTAAAATATAACTAAAATAACACTTAATCAAAGCTACTGATGATTCCGCAATCATCCAGGTCAGCTCCATCCATCCATTTTCAAACACGCTTATCCCAAGATTGGTGGCTTAGGGGTGCTGGTGCCTATCTCCAGCTGTCAATGGGCGAGAGTAAGCGGGTACACCCTGGACAGGTTCAGGTCGCCAGTCCATCGCAGGGGCAACAGGACAGTGCAGAGGACAAACAACCATTCACACGTAAGAATCTAGAGAAACCACTTAACCCCACAGTCATGTTTTTGGACTGTGGGAGGAAGCCGGAGTACCCGGAGAGAAGCCACACATGCTCAGGGAGAAAATGCAAACTCCATGCAGAAAGACCAGGTCGTAACTATTCCAAAATAGTTAACAAAATAATCCACTTGTTGTGTGTTAGGTTTAAAACACCAAACATTTTATGCAGTAAACGAAAAAAAAATAAAAAGACACAGAGAATTTTTAGTATGATTCACTTGCAAGGAGAGTGATCAGAGACTGTTCAGTTACAATTCTCCAAAACCACTCTGAAAAGTCTCCGCTTCTACCAAGCTTTATTGCTGAAACGCCTCTGAGTTGGGCAAATGTGGTTCCGAATCGCTAAGGAGGGAGTGTAAAGAGTGAAGCCAGTCGCAACCAGAAGTCTGCATAACATCATACAGTATCATGAGATAAGAGCTTTCTACTCCTTCTCCAGTGTTAGCACACGCAAGTAGCCCTCTCATTCTCCTTGGACCTTGCTTCCTGCACACACTAATAACAAGCATTAGAAAGACAGCAAGTGAAACATTTCAACACTTTGTGTAATACAAGTATATACAGGAATATGCAAATGTGTAAATATGAATGTATAAGTATAATATGATTAAAGTAGAATAACTTGTACAATTAATCCAACATTGTGGTTTCCAGGTTTGAAGACGTTTTGCTTCCCATCCAGGAAGCTTTTTCAATAAAAAATTTCAGAAATAAGAGTTGAGTTCAAGGCTTTATACAGTAGCACAACAACGCCTTGTTTTTGTTTAGAAAACATGCCTGCAGTGCCCCATACCTGTCTTTGTCTCTGAAAGAGTGGGGTCGTTAAAGAGAATTGTTGGCCTGGCTGAAAAGGCGAGGTCTTCTGTTTCCCTCTGTTAAGGTTGATTTTTCTTTCTTAACATAGATGGCTTTCTTCACACCCCTTTCAAACCACCTATTTTCTTTGTCCAAAATGTGAACGTTCTTGTCCTGAAATTCTTGTACTTTATCTATAAGGTGTAGATGTTGATCTTTTTTTTTTCATGCCAATGTTTTTATCACTGCTGCTTACCTTTATCAAGGCTGCACTTCCAAAAAATTAAATAGTCTAGAGAGCCGTACTTAATGAAATTTCGTTTGGTTTACATTCTGTGTGTACAAAATGACAAAAGTAAAAACTATCCAAGTACTCACACAGTCCGTCGAACCTTACACTAGTTTTAGTCATTTTGAATTGAAAAGTTTCCTGAATGAGAAACAAAACGTCTTCAAACTTTGAATTAGTTGATTGTTTTTATTTTTTTATTAATCTAAGTATTTCCAAAAAAAAAAAAAAAAAAAAACTTATGTACAAACGGATCAAGAGTGGCCTTGAATACATGAAAAGAAAAAAAAACTTCAACTTTCAGTCCTTGTGCACTGGAATCCATTGTGAAGAAGCAGCAAATTGTAAAGATTTTGCCATTCTCAGTATGAACATCGGCCACAGACAATAGAGTGAAGTTGTCTCAGTGCAGAGAATAACCACTTGGAAGTTTTCTAACAATAAGAAACAAAAGATAGGGGAGAGTAAATCCAGGAGGCTTTTATAAATAAAAAGAAAGCAGTGGTACCAGTTTTACTGAGCCAATGAAATACTCGACGCACAACAATGCAAGGATGTTTGGAGGAGATAGACTCATCACCAACTGAGCTCCAGTACTATGGTAAGCACAGATATATTGATAAAGACATATTTATTGACAGTTGCTTATCCACAATGCAGCAGAAACAGTGCAATGGTCTGTTGTCATGGAAACCATGCGTTCTTCATATAACTTCATTCAGGCTTCACCTCTGTGCTTTCCATAAGAGCAGGATGTCTGCAAACAGCACTGCTGTATGAGGTTGTTCTGTTAGTAAACCTGAAGGAGGTGAAACTGTTTCTTTGGGGCTTTCTATTCTACAGACGTCTTTTTCTGACATCTTCCCTCGTTAACCCGGAACATCTCCTTGCAATACATAGAAAACCCATCTTACTTGCAAACACCTTAAAGGAGGCTGGTGACGACAATGTCATGTTTAGGTTTACAGATTCTGAATAAGAGCAATCAGGGAGGCAAGAATCAGTTAAAGGGTTTTATTGAGGGTTTGAGGCTGTACAGAGTGAAGTCCAGCAGGCAGGGTTTTCAGGATACTGCTGGAAGAGGTTAGATGTGACAGTAACCTGACTCCGCCAGATGGGATTTGCTTCACATATACATCTAGAAAGCTTCCGAAGAAGTAATTTTGGGAAGGGGCAAAAATACTGGTTAGCTGATTGGCCTATGTTGGTGATATGAGACAAATAAACCAATCAGATCAACAAAGCATAAGGACGCACTAACAGAGCTTAATTTTAATAAGAGGAGCCAATTGATAGATCAAACTCTGCGTCGAAAACCAGTCGGAGTAGAAGTTTTCAAAACATCTTTATCCTCTGAGAAAGCCTCCAGTAGCAGTGTGTTTTGCTCTTCTTTCAGTGTGACTGAAATCATCTTGTAATTCCGATAAAACTTGCTCGATAGCCACGCCTAACGCTTAGTTTTCATCGCTGAAGCCGCCATGTTCTTTTAGACTGAACTGTCGCTACTTCGTTGTTTCACACCTCAACCCGCCTCAAAGCCAACGCTGATTGGACGTTCGCTTGGTGAACTGCTCCAAATTTTCTTTAACGGAGAGTCTCTAGACTGATCTGCGAGTGAAATCTTGAAAGCTAGTAACAGTTCGGTGCTGGTTGAAAAGTGAGGGATGTATGTGACTCACAGAGAGGGTGGCTTGCTGTCTGTCTTGGGAGGATGGTATCCAGTGGTCCAGGCGAATGGTGCAGGTCCGGTGGGTGAGATCTGATGGTGGTGTCTGAGGGTGGACAGGCAGGTGAGCTCAGGCAGGAGGGCTTTAATAGTTCAGAGGCCCGTAGCCTCACTGGTTCCTTGAAGCTGACTGAAACGCCTCTGACAGGAGTCCAGAGCAAAGAGGTCTCTGTGGAGTGGTTTCAGGCTTGGGATCCTGGGTTCTAAGTGAAGGAACAAGAGAGTACAGGGTTAGGTTTTGGCAAAGTTAAGAAGCAAGGCTTGGTAAAGGCTCAGTCGTACCAAGCTGGAGCATTAACGAGCCCTCCTCCTGGTTCCAGCTCCTTAAGAAAGGTGGATATCAGCTTGATGAAGAGCACCTGCCCGTCCAGCCCTGCAGAGAGAAAAAAAGGAAAAACCAGCCTGCACCCAGGCCTAGGAGTATGACAGACAACTGCTCATCTGACGTCTTCCTATAGAGAGTTGTTCTGGGTCTTCGTTCTGACTGAAATGTAGCGCGCCACACAAACAGCAGAACCTGATGGATATCATTCTTGCAGTTGATTTTGTGAATAATAAATCATAATCACTAATGCTTACTCTCCTCTTGATAGAATTTTAGTCATGTAAAATATTTCCAACAGCCTTAGAAACTGATAATGAACTCTTTAAACTCAACCCCAATATAAAATGCCTTCACTGCATCATCAAATGACTGTGATTTATATAGCTTTTTTTAACAATCTCAATTTAAGGCGTGCTTTGTTGGCACATTGGTCAGTGTGCACGATCCATGTACAGAGGCCTTAGTCCTTTTATGCGGCTGACTTTTGGTCCTTCACGCATTTACGATCATTCTACAGTCAAAAAACAAAAAAAAAAAAAACGAGCCACTATTATTGTAAAAACGTTAAAAAATACAAAACAAACAAACAAAAAAAAACAATCTAAATTCAGAGCTATGGTCTACAGAGAAACCTTTCAGCACAATAACTGAAAATGACTGACATAAAGTCGTAGGGAAGTCATATTTAAATGTCAAATCCCTCTGGCTTAAACATGTATATAAACACTTTATACTCTATATAAACTGTTCCCTTTATCAGATTATATTTTCCCAAAATTTAGAAAATTTCCATTTAAAAAAAAACAACCCTCTCTTAAAATCTTCCCTTTTTCTCTTTTCTTTTCTGTCCGTCAGGCTTCTGAAAACCTGACGTTCTTAGTTTGAAGTTAAACAAAATGTAAAAGTTGCAGCCCATCTTTGTCCTGGTCAAACCATTTTATGTTTGACAGGAGGAGTTCTAATGGCCCCTTATTTAAAGAAGATATATTACATATGCCTAATGCAGATACATTAACGTATTTTCACGCACCATAAGGCGCACCGTACTAAAAGGCGCGACTCTCAGTTATGTGTCCCATTTCTGTATTTAAATGGCTTGAACCTATAAGGGCGCACCGGACTATAGGGCGCGTTATTTATATACATTATAGTCGTGAAAATACGGTACTATATATTTAGTTACTCTAATATTAAATATTTTTATCACAAATATTTTCTGTAAATTACTTCTGCCTGCACTTTTAATGGTCAGAGTGTCAATTTTGGGGCCCCTCTCTCCTGGGCCTGGGACAATTGACCCCTTTGCACTCACATTTTCTTTTATTTGTTCCTGCTCCCGGTGGTTGTCACCTTTATTCCACTCTGGATTCTCATAAGTGTAGTCTCTTTTCCACTAGTGAGAATCACCTGTCACAATAAATCTATATTTCAAGTGAAACCCCTGGTATTGTTTGTTAAGAGATTTCATTTTCTTCAAAGTCGTACACCCTTCCTCTGTCTCTTCACTGGGACTTTTCCCCTTTGAAAAAAAAGTTTCCAAAAACATTTGTTATTTACTAATTTTGCTAACATGTGCGTCATACTTTTGTCAAGTGACAGAGGTGTAACCAACAAAATCTGGTGATTTTTCAAAATAAAGATTTTACAAAATAAAAGATTATTCACACTTGGAAATCAAATTCAGTTTATTTCTATAGCTCCAATTCACAACATATGTCATCACAAGGCACTTTACAGATCAACCAGATCATCCAGTCAGATTGATTCAAATTTTCTATCTAAGCAAAACCAGTTGATTGCATCGACTCATTTACTCAAATACAATCCCTCACACTGAGCATGCTTGTAATGATAATAAATACAACAGGAAGAATGAATTATTCCTTGCATGGCTGGTGCAGTGCCAATTGGTCCATGGTCCGCTACCGGCCTGAAGGTTGGGAGCCACTGCCTTAGCATATTCTCTGCATTGATTACGTTTATTTGGATTTGATTGTCTTAAAACAGGTGCAACCATGTTTATGTACAAAAACATATCCTTAAAAGATGATCAAACTGTGCAAATTCATGCTGTAGGATATGCAAATTTAAACCTTTAAGCATGTGCAAAGCGATATCCCAAATCATAAACTACACTGCAGTTTTTCTGCCTTTCAGTACCTGAAAAACAGGCACAAACTAAGATACAAAAAATATCTGCTGTCATTGTTTCCACAAAGAACACATTAGTACGATGACAAATGATGGAAAGAGATTCTGGGGGCATTTAAACATGTTTGGACTTTAAAAAGAAATGTAATAATAGAATGATATTAATAAATAAAAAATCTATGCATTTATGAATCTATAAATGTTATTATTTTTCTACATCTCTTTCCTCCATCTCCATTGCTTTAAACCTCATCTTTCGTCATCTTGCTTAAAACTATTCTCAAACTGCAATTTGAACATGCATCTCCACATTTTATTGGATGGAAACAAATTGGTTTGCATGTCTAAACATTTGTGCAGCAATCTTAGTAGATCACAGGTAACACATACTAAATATGGAAATCGAAAATGCAATTTAGTGTCTCTTATTGGAATCCTTGAAGGTCCGGCCTTTAGTGTAATCTGTTTTATGAAGGTATTGGATGGTCTTTTTCTCTATCAAAGTTTTCCATTTGAACTATTTAGATAGATGACCTGAAAATATTCTTCAATAGGTACAAGCTCAGCATCCTTTTCTCTATCTCAAAGCAAAAGATATTAAATGCTACGTAAACAAACGGGTTATGTGTTACACCTTTTCTTATAGTCTGCAGCCAAATAAAACAGCTATGTCATCTTCAGATAAACTCAGGTTAGTCTGTAAATATTATATATATTATATTTCAGGCAGATCGGAGATAGACATGAAGTACAGATAATCTTTCGGTTGCTTCGTGGCATGTTGTGGAAATGTAAACAAAACCTAACAGTTAGTTGAAGATTGAGAAAACAGTAAGAATTCCAATTTCATTATGGGTTAAGAACTACAGTAGAAAGGTTAGAGATGTATACATCTATCTAGATGCTCAGCTGGACAACACAGACCTGGAGAAAATAAGAGCAAAGACATGAATGATATTTTGAGAAAGGTTAGGTCCTTTAGTGTTTACAGCAAGAGTCTGTCAGGGAGAGTTTGACCTCTTCTTCAATTATCTGCTAAGGTATCAGTATCATGACCTAAATAAACTTAACATGCAACCATTGACCTTTGGTTCTATTTTGGAGGCTGCTCTGGAATCTTGGCAGATGACATAAGTTTTACTTTTCCATTGTGGAAAACCACAAAGTCTAAATCCTAAAAAAATAAATGAAAATATGAAAATCTGTAAAAAAGAAAAAAACCCCGAAAGTTTTCCTTTTTGTCCTTGTAAAACACTGGGAGTCTAATGCTACGTTCACACCACACATGATTGAAGCAGCAAAAGCAGCTGGTTTACATGCAAAGTCAATGGTTGACTTGCATCATCGTGCATCTAAAGGACACGCAGCATGTCTCAAGAAACAGGAGCTGCGCATTTTTATGCATCTGAGTAGCTAAAGCAACCCGTGAACTTCTGAGCATCTGAGGCACATGACTTTACAATCAGCAGCCGCTGGAGTTGGAAAAATTAAATTTTAGCTGCTTCAACCAACCAGAGAGGAGCTGACAGGGAGACAGACGCATGCATTTTAAGGCAGGACCGTAATCTTGATGAACTGACCACACAGACCATGTTTTGAGGTGTACTCTCACTGTTTTATCAGCTTATCGCAGCAAATATAGAAAAGCTGCTCTCTGACATTGAAAACAAGAGCAAAAGAAGCATCAGATGTATCTGGACACACTTTACTGGATGCGCTTCAGGAACGTCAAAGTTGCACTTGAGGTGTGTCTGAACTCAATGTGTACAAGCATGAAAAATTAAGGAGCAGGCCAAAGAGTGTGCTGTGTGAAGGTTGCTTAAGACATAATTCAGATCATTGACAAGAAAGACATGTCATGACTGTTACTTTCCTGATATTGATATGACTATAGAACATTCTCATAACTATCGTGGAACCAGTGTTGTTTTTGACAGCCATCTAATATTTAGTCTTAGGCTGTTCAATAAAATAAAGTTTTAAGATCATTTGAGGCGGGAACATTATAATTTGAAGCATCACTATATGGCCCATTAACTCATTTAATGTGTAATAATAAAAAAAAACGCAGACCTCCAAGGCTAACTGCAGCCAGGTCTAATCGTAGCCCGTCTTCAGCAGGGCTCTCTTAACACTTAAAAGATTTTAGTCAGTTTTATGTTTCAAACGCTTTTGATCAGATACTACAATAGATGGGTATATAATGCTGCCGTGAAATTAATCATTGCTGTTGCGCATAAAACTTATATAAACTTTTTTTTATGAATAAATGCCCTACTATCTCAGATGTGTCTCACAAAAGCAGTTAAAATAGCAAATCTTGTTCAACGCATCATGTTGGTTTGTATAGAAGACACACAAGCTAACAAAATGTACAGTGGTCTTTTCCTATTTGGCTGTGACTCCATCCTGGAGAGTAACATTAGCTGCGCTGCCTCCATCAAAACCCTTGTTTATAGATATCGATTGACCTTTTTTTCCAGTGTAGTCCTGTTTCTCTGACTGTGACTGGCTGGATGTGCTCTCTCTTCATCCTCTGATATGAGAGCTGGCTCAGAGCTCGTATTCATGGCTGTGTGTGTTTCCTGGATGGGGCCGCCTTTTACAGCTGCTTTTGTATCTCTGCTTCTGTCTCCTTGAACCCCAGTCGGCCTCAGCAGATGGCGCTCACACTGAGCCTGGTTCTGCTGGAGGTATCTTCCTGTTAAAAGGGAGTTTTTCCTCTCCCCTGTCCCTATAAGCATGGTTGGTGTAGGGATTGCCTTTGAGTTAATGAGTCGATGCAATCAACTGGTTTTCCTTAAATAGAAAAATTTAAATCAGTTTGACTGTATGATCTAGTAGAACTGTCTTTGAGATGACATGTGTTGTGAATTGAATAGAATTAAACAATAAAGGAATGGTTTTAGACATACAAGGTTTTCATTCAAAACCTAATATTTCTATGAATTGTGCATTACACACAGTTCAATGAAATCTTCATTGCTCCAAAAAAGAAAAGAAAAAATACATTCTTCTTTCTACTTTGGCAATTTTGGCTTAATTTCTAAGAATTTACCCCTCGGTTACTGCTGCTCAGGGATAAGTAAATTAAAATTCACAGGGTTTTGATAAAAAATAAAATAAAATACAGAGATAACCTACATAATTGCCTTGTTATGCCATGGCAATTTATGCCTAAATTGAAAGAAGATGCTAACTAAAATGTTAAAATGTTTAAAGGAAGCATAGAAAATGTCATGACAATACAAGGAAACATTTACATCATATTTAAATAGATAGAAGCAAGAACTATGAGAGGGAAATATTGAAAGATCTATGTACATTTTCACCTGGGTCTTAATCTAAAATTCAACAGAATGAAATATTTGCTTTGGATGTAATTCACAAACAACTTGAGAAGATGAACCTGCTAGAAGAGCGAGGTCCGCAAGAACACTGGGACCCTTTTTCCACCGGATCCCCCTCTTTTTCGTTCCTCCATTGTAGCCCCTAGCATTTTTCCACCTTCTCACCGCCTTAACCACCGCTCTAGAACCAGAGCAAGTTCTTGATTGTCCCTCTTGCATTGTGGCATGGAATAACATAGCACAGGGTTAGGCTTCAAAGTAGGGCATAAATCAAAAATATCTGCGTTATACCTCCAACAAGCTCACTGCAACACAATGCTGCAGGAGTATAACCTGCCTTTTAGTCATCAGAGATCTTCGTCGGTTTTCATTATTGTCATGAAGAAACGGAGTGTTAACGAAATAATTTTTTCATCGTCATCATTGAGAAAAAACAACACTGTGTGGAAGCAACTGTATATTGAGGCAGAAGTTTATCTCCTGTTAGTGAACGTACAGGTTTCTTTCCTGACAAAGTATTTACAGAAACTTTTCTGTGTCTTTATTTAAGTTTACATTAATATACCCTGGAATGCACAAGGCTCTTTCTTGGAATTCTGGAATCTTACTGGTTTCTTATTTGTAATGTGCAAGCCAATGACCAACAGGACCAACCGTTCTTTGTTTAGTTAAGCTTGTAACTTAGCAGCCCACCTGGAGGCTGCTCCGACATTGGCAGTTAAAGAGCAACATTGGGTTCTCATTACTGACTTTTAGGTTTATTATCTATAATAACTCTTGTGTGGTTTAAAGTCTTAACTCCTCTGTTCCACTAAATATACCTGCGTTGTGGCTGCACTGTTTCTTTTCAACTGATCAAAGTGGCTCTAGCCATGCTACAATGTTGGATTCAGAAAAAGATGTTGAAATGTCTTGAAAGGTCGGAGACAGGTGAGAGCGAATCAGGAGGTGGAGACCAACAACACCTCCCTCATCCTTGGCCCTATCTCAAAGAATTGAGGTTACTTTATACTTTAAGTAGTCTTTGGAGCACATACGTTTTCACTTTTACATGAGTAAACAGGTCAAGTTGACACTTCAACTTTTACCAGAGTGTTTTTAAACTGCAGTTTCTTAAGTAACAAATGTGTGTACTTTTGACACCACTGTCAGGCAGGTATTAAGCTTATGAAAAGCAAAGGGATTTTGGTCGAGTTTACTAGTAAAATAATTCCTGTGCAGACTGTGGATTGCATTTTGTAGACTTTTATGTAGGACTCAGCATCAGGTTTTCCTTCAGGGTATTTTTCAGGGTGTTATATTGCGGCACTCATCATTCCCTTTATCTTCACCAGTCTTTCAAGAACTGCAGGTGAAATGAAGCCATAGAATGAACCTGTTGTAGGGAGGGTTTTCCTTTATGGTGCCTGGTTTCCTCCAAACATGAGGCATGGCATTTACACCAAATACTTAACTGTGTATCTCATCAGACAAGAGAATTTTTTTCCTAAAGATCAGAGGTCCTACAGGGGTGTTTGGTAAACTTTTATGAAGAAGCCACTTTTTTCTGGTCGAGAACCATAGCCTCGGATTTGGAGGAGCAGAATTCATCCTAGCTACTTTAAACTTGGCTTAGAACTTTCCCAGTGCTGTATGACCGGGTGGACGGAGCCTGCAGAACCATATCATCTGCAAAAAGCAGACAAAATATTTTTTTTTGACAACATTTTTTTCAACACAGACAGAGTTGCAACTACATACACCAAATGGTACTTTTAGCTCTAGGTGCTGTTGCCAGTCCGCCTGCCCAGGGTCAACCTCTAGGTTAAAGAGAAATGTCAGCCACAGCGGTTTGACAAGATCCAGAGACCAGAAATACTCAGCACAGATCTTATCCTCCTACAAAGCAGCCACGGCCTGATCCTGAATGTGAAGAAGACAAAGAAGAAGATCATCTTGGACTTCAGGGAGAACGGCACCGGCTGTAGAGGTGGTTAACAGGACCAAATTCCTGGGGGGGTTACATCACAGGAACCCTCACCTGGAATGGGGAAACAACATCTTCAATCGGGACAAAGGGCACAGTGAAGTCATGCTGCTTCTTCGATGAGTGAGAGCCCACCTGCCCCCACTACATCACCTCCCCACCTTCTCCAGAAGCACCATAGAAGGCGTTCTGAGCATCACCATACTTGCAACGTGTGGTGTGGAGGCTGCAGCGCCTCAGACTGGAAAGAAGGTGAGAACAGCAGAGAGGATCATGGGGGGCTCCTCTTCCTCTCCATATAAGAGACATTTCATCCTAGCTCTGTGTGTCCAGAGCCTAACATCATAAATGACCCCTCACCCCCACCCACTGCTGGACTGTTCTCCCTGGTACTGCTACCCCAGCATTGGATTACAGAGTCCAGCAGATTCCACAACAGTTTTTCTTCCACTCACTGCCATTAGACTGCTGAATGTTTTGTAAAAATGGGTTATTGTATTATATTTGGTTATATTTGATCATTATATATAAAAAGAAAAAAAAAAATGATATAAGCGCGAAGGTTTATATTACTGTTTTTATACATTGATTTATTCATTTTTTTGCATTTATTTAAAGGCTGCACTTTTAAAAAGAGGAAATTGTCCAGAGGCGTATCATTAAAAAAATTTATTTTGTTCACTTTTGTTTCAAAAACGACAAATAAATCTGTCTAAGTCTCAAACAAAGCCTTGCAACTGTGGAGTTTTTCCACCAAGTTAGCACAGCTGGTGGTAACGTATCTGGCTGTGAAGGCGTCATCTTTTTCTTCGCGTAACCCTGGCTGGGCAGGGAGTTACTCAAAAGTACCCTTTTCACCCCTTGAGCGATGATCCTAATTCAGGTCAGCAACCTGCTCTCCTGCTAATTCAATTCATCTCAGTTTATTTCAATAGCGCAATTTTACAACACAAGTCATCTCAGGCACTTTACAGTTCAACCAGATCGCCACCGTGGGTGGAAGTACAAAGTTTTGCTATCTAGGAGAAACCAGCTGATTGCATGTCGACTCATCCGACTCAAATACAATCCCTCACACTAAAAGCATGCTTGTAGCGACAGTGGAGAGGAAAAACTCCCCTTTTAACAGGAAGAAACCTCCAAAACCGATACCAGGGAGGCACTGCTTCCACATGGGAGGCACCAGATGGTTTGCTAGGATTGGTTTTGAAGCTGACCAATGGTCTTTCCCAGTGGCCTCTCTGAGCTTCTTCCAGGCCTGAGTTTTTGACTGTTGCAGTGACACCCTCAGCCTCACAGTAGCTGCCTTCTGCCTCAGGAGTCCCCCAAGCCACCAGGCTCTATAGAACTCCTTTAACTTGCTAGCATCCCTTACTGCTGGTGTCCACAACCAGGTTCTGGGTGTTGCCACTATGACAGGCACTGCAGTCCTTAACACAACAGCTACAGCTGACCACATAAACAATAGAGGAAGAGAAAATTGTCAATTCAGACTCCATGTCTCCTGCCTTCTCCAGATCTGGGATAAGCTCTCCCTGCAGTGCGAGCTAAATGCTTTCTAAGGCCAGACGTTCCCAGCTGAGTTTCATTATTATATATTTCCTAATGATATAGTTAGATATGGTGTGTCACATTAATATCTTTTTTCGATATTTTTCCTACTTTAAGTATCTGCTTAATGTACCCGAAATATCACTATTAATATGCTTTTTTTTTAAGTACGATTATTCAACCTGAGAAATAAAGAGAATGAAAAAGCTGAGCCATCCTTCAAGACTAATGTTCCTCTCTGGTTTCCTGTTTTTAACAATGACTTTATTCAGCTGATTTACTGAGTTTTAATTCAACTCTGCAATTAATGGCTGATGTTGATTACTGCCTAATCTAATCTAACTACCCCCCACCTCCCTTTCTTTCTTTAATTTCCTGTTTAGTCCCTATCACTTCCTGACGTTCCATTAGTTTCAGCAAGAGATTTTTGTTATCTCCTCTTATATTCTCTTTTTCATTGTATTTTTCTTTTCACCTAAACTTGTCTTCTAAATTTGCTTCTACTTCCTTTTCCTCATCTGTCTCATACCTTCACTCCACACATAAATGAAAGAACCCATCTGGTGGCAGTAATTTTCTAATTAGGAAGGTAGTTTGATTAATCTGGGAACAGCACTGGCAAGGAAAATCAGACGGAGAAATCAACATTACTTTATCAGTCCTGTGTGAGTAGATTTAAGTGATACTAAGAAAATGTAAAGGTTAAACTACTTAAACAGTCACTTATGATAAATTAATGCACCTCCCTGCCTTTGGCTGCTTTCCCACTTTTCACTATATACGTTTACCTTCAAACCGACATGGTCATAAAACAATTTGTCTAGAAGTCATTGTATAAGGTTGCTCTCCTCCCATTACTTAGTTTTGAGGCATGACTCCAGGAAGCTCTGGGCCCACCCGTTATCCTTGCAGGAATTTAATATAACTTTACTCAAGGCAACATGTAACACTGAGAGTACACATAGCATTTCAAGTCCTCTCCTATCTATCAATGATTACAATGTCTGCTTTGGCCGTCTGCAAAAGGATTACTGTTATGTATGGAGGTGCTGATCCATTCAGTGATTTATTGGCTAACAGAAGGATTTTAAAAACTTTTCTTTGAGCTACAGGGAGCCAGTGGAAGGACTTCAGAACCGGGCTGATGTGATCACAGTAAATGGACTCTAAACTCTAGAGACTGTTATTTGTATTATTTTGAGACTTTTGTGAAGATAGCTCTTTTTAAAGCTTTTTTTACTTCATTTTACACAGCCCATCTGTGGCAAAGATACAAAAAAAGTAGCCTGCAGAAACTCTATGTAGCATACAATGATGGCATGAGGCTACTACTCAAAGGGCCGGATCTATCAAAGGTTTGCGTGTATCATCCTCTGTGAAGATAGCTCTTTTTAATGCTTTTTGTACTTCATTTTACACAGTCCATCTGTGGCGAAGATACAAAAAAAGTAGCCTGCAGAAACTCTATGTAGCATACAATGACGGCATGAGGCTACTACACAAAGTGCCTAGATGGAGCAGTGCTAGCCATATGTTTGTACATAATGCTGTTCCCACATGTGCAGCTGTGCTCAGGAATCTCATGTATAAATGCGTGTGTAGAGTATCTGTGTCATGCAATAATATAATTGCAATTTTAGTAAATCCTGTTTTTAGTACTTTGCCGCAAACCACAAAACGCCAAGAAAACCATCTACTCAACAGTTTTTGCACCTGGCGGGTATCATTGGCGTCATTTTGTTTGACTCAGTGAATGTCATGTTTTATTTTATTTTCTCTTTTACATATATATATTTTTTCTCTTTTTTTATTATTGTTCTTGTTTTTGTCTGTTTATGGACCATAATTGTGTCTAAATAAAGAGATTGATTGATTGATTGATTGATTGATTGATTGATTGATTGATTGATTGATTGATTGATCGTCTTCGATCGTCGATTGATTGATTGATTGATTGATTGGTTTTTTAAAACCTTGACAATCAGTCATTACCTCACTGTTCTTGTGGAGGGCATCATTGCCAAATTCAACGTTTGACTTACAAACCGACGCAATTACTAACCTCAGACAGTCTCAGGTTTTTTTTTTTTTAAAACCTTAATTAAAATTATTATAAAACAACAATACATTTTTTGAGCTAAAGTAATCTAACTCTTATTAAATATCATTCACTGATACAGAAACTTCCACCCATATCTAGCGGCAACATGAATTTCAAATTTAAAAAAGAAAACATCTTGACTGAAAGCCATGTGTTTCTGAAAAGCCTTTTACGCACTTACTTCACGGCTGTGTGTACTGGTGCATTTTTCTTGTGCACCTCCACTTTGAAGCTTTTATATTTGTGCAGCTTATTAAGCAAATATAGCCTGTGAACAGCCTTGAGACTGATGCACTTGCAGAAACCCTCATAGTATATAGTATGCAACAAATATGTCAACATTAATCTGAAGCATCACAGTCACACATTTAAATTAAAATAACAATGTAAGTATGCACATCCATACACCATATTTTGCTGTTTTGTGGCATTCAGAGTGAGTTAGCTTCTAAAACAGCCTCCAGTAGAATAAATACACAATTAATGATGCAGTGTCAACTGCAGCAGTTCTCAAACTAGGAAAGTGTGCAGTCATCTAGCCCCAGAATATATTTACCAGTGATGGGATAGGTTTGTGGAAAACTGCCAGCAGCTTCACAGACACTTTTTAACAAAGGACTTTCACTTTATGGCTCAGAAACCAGGAAAGCCTTTTACTTATACAACACATTGCATAACCGTCACACAAAAACTGTTTTCTCAAGAAATAGGGACTAAACATAGCAAATAATAAGACCTGCACTAAGGGGTTTAGTGCCTTACTGCCAAAAGACACTGGATGCAGTTTGGGATATACAATCTGAAAAAAGATTGGGTTGCATGATGCCCACAAATATAACCATATATCAGTATGAATGGAGCCACAAAGTTCAATAGTTCAATGGTAACCAATTCAATAGTTACCAATAGCAACAGCAATGAAGAGAAAAACTCGTTTTAGCCATGTAGTTCATCCTTGTTACAGAGATATTTACCACAGTGTTATAATTCAGCTGTAATTAAACCTTAAAGGAATAGTTTTTTTATTGGGCCTTGATTTTACGTTAATACATCATGTTCTACTCACATATGAGTTTTGTGTCATTTTGGGCTGTTCCGAAGATATTCGTTAGGTTATATCCAGGTAGCGTCTTCCTATGAGCAAACGACTTGAGACTGCAAGCTATTTCATAATTTATTTATTTTATAGTGCAGGTAGCTTTCATAACATGTAAGCGAATCACTGTCCCCAGACATCTGCGGTTATATTTTTTATATATTTATATTTTTAAATAAGCGGAGTGTGTATGATATCCATGGCGCTTGGACTGGAGTGCGTGGCACAGGCAGCCGGACCTGGCGGCTTTCACGGCTCTACCCCTTCTATTCATTGTTGAAGAGCTAACCTGAATGGATTCAATTCTATTTCGAGGGAGGCGAGATCATGGGTTGGTAGTAGTACTTCAAGACACTCTTCCAGGCATCTAAGTAAAACTATTAGCAGGATGATGAATGATGACGGTGGCTCGCGCCCGCAGATGACATCATACACACTCTGCTTTTTAAAAAAAAAGTATAAATAGAATATGTAAAGTATTACTGCGGATGTCTGGGGGACGGTGATTACGCCTCCATGTTATGAATGCTGGCGTACCAAAAATTAATAAATTATGAACAGTTTAGTTTGTGCCTTCAACTCGATTTGCCCATAGGAAGACATTACCTGGATATAACTCTTGGAATATCTTCAAAACAGCTCCAAAAGACACAAAACCTAATATGGTTGAGTAAAACATGATGTAATATACATATACATAAAATCAATGGGGCCAATGTAAAAAAAAAGCGATTGTTCCCCTTTTATTCAACCACCCTGTCAATTGAATCGACTTGGTCAATTATTGGAAAAAACATTTTATAAAAAATTAGATTCAATAAAAAAAACTTCCAAATTATTTAAAGGGGCTTGAAAACATTTGTGGGGTTGTGACATCACTATCTGTTTTGTAGCCACTAATTTGTGGTATTAACTGATTATAGTCACACCTTACTTTCTACAATTCTAACGTTTCAAAAGTTCTTTAGATGTTTTTACATCTAATTTAATCTGTTTGTCCTTCAGTTCAATTTTATGTATCACTTTAGATAAATACAGTAATTTATGGATGGACAGAAAGTGTTCGACTTTAACTGAAGTTCCTATGATTCTCTTATGTCGACAGGTTACAATCTGGTTACGACCAGGTCGGTTTATACGTGCTATGTCAGTCGCATTCGTCATATGCTTAAAGCTTTTAGAACAGGGGTACCTAACCAGTCGATCGCGGTCTACCAGTCGATTGTGGGCGGAGTTTCAGTCGATCGCGAGAAGTTTTACACTGTAGTATTATGTTTCTGGCCTGTCAACTAGTATTTGTTTTCATTCCCCTCCCCATTCTGCTCTGTGCATTTGACTGACCTGTGTACTGCTCAGCCTAATTGCCACTTTCCTCTCACCTGTCCTCCATCCTTCTGCGCAGGCCTCTGACTAGTTGACAGTGCAAGATTGCCTGAAAGCCTAGGTAAGAAGTAAGCATCCAGCATTTTCTGTCTGTCTACCTGATCCTGACCTGTTTCTACCTCCTGATTTTTTGAGCCTGCCTAGCCCTTGTTGGATCTGTTTTTTGTGCCAGCCTGGATCCCTGACCTGTTTCTGTGCCCTGACCTTGTCCCTGGATTCTGTTTTGGGATTCTCTGAAAATCTGATCACCTGGCTCTGAACCTGGACCTCCTTTGACCAAGATTGTCTGCCAAGCCTTAGTGAGAATTAACTTTCAGGGAACCAAGGTTTTCTGGACCAGAGACACCCCGCCTGGATATTAAGGAAGGTTGGTGGCTTAGCAGTCTGAACCTTTAATCATCAATCTCAGCCACTAACCGCTGTTCTCTCCCCTCCAGAGGCTCTGGCTGGTCTGCTCCGGGAAAGGAATAGTACATGGCAAAACGTATTAGCCATCATTTTCTACTCACCCCGTATGCTGAACAACACCTGCGCGTACTTTTTTGATATCTCAAATGCATCTGGAGACTTCCAACACGCGCTTCGCTGTTGCTGAGTTCAAAATCAATGGAGGTCCTTGGTGCCCTACGAAGGAAAGGTCCACAATCCACAACGCATCGTGTCAATAATCACTCCGCCACTGCTCGTCAGTAATATAACTCCAAGTCGTCCGCCGAGTGGGTAGCAAATCCAGAATTTAAAACTAAGTCTTTAAAAAGTCAGAGCCTAAACAGTAGTGCTTCAATTTCCTAAAAGCGCGTTCGACACGCATTTACCGGAAGCGGGCAGACTTAAAGCAGCGCTACAGTCGGGTAAAGAACTCATGTTCTTCTCCCTCATGGAAGTCCTCAGACGATTTTTCTTTCGTTCGTTTAAAACAGACCATTTGCACGCAGGTAAACAGCACATTTCTTCTACGCTTGATTGGCATACCAGACGCTGAACCATTTCTTCCCGGGGTTTGGTCAACTGTCTCAGAGAATCGTGCCAGCATGGGGGCTGCGCTTATGGAAAATCCGACTGCGGCGACGGTTTGGATGCTCTAAAACATTCTAAATGACTGGTTACGGAGTGGATTCTGTTTCTACCCACTGGACACTTGGATAGTATTGACCGAGACAGGTACGCGGAGGAATCTTGGGCAGCGGGCGCTTTTGTGGACTTTTATGGACCCTTTCTGCTCGCGGGCCATAACCTCGACCGATCTGAATGTCAAAGACAGCCTGAAGCCTCCCAGACTCAGACATTCACTTGAGATATCCAAAAAGTACTCAGAGAGTGTTGTTCAGCGCATCTGGAGGTAGAAACTGAACAATGCGCATCATGTTTTGCCTGTACTCGCTTTGCTTCAATGCCTGCAGGCTCGCTTCAATAAATCTTTAAAGCGCTCTTTCCTGTTGTGTTCTTGGATCTGCAGTCCTTGGAATTGCGAACTGTAGACCTATTGCGGCTATGACATAAAAAGTTTTAAAAACAGCTAATCAAATCATTGATCAAGACCAGGCCAATGTATCTTTCAAATGCATTGAAAAATAAAAGTAAGTGAACCTTTTTATGCATGCTACATTGCGCAGGCATGGTTGCCACTGCTCTGTTAGGGCTCCAAGAGGAATCTTTAATGAAATCAGATATCTAGCAGCAACTGATGGGGTTTCCATTCGATTAAGCTTTGCCGGAGCTCCATCCATGAAGCTGGGCTCGAAACTTTCCCCGATTTTTGAGCTGCAGACTGCATCGTGCGAGCGGCAACAGTACGGCAATATTTTAAAAATGAAGCATGTTCATGTCGACGAGCGTTGTTCAGGCCATTTTCAGACGGCTGAACATGTCCGTGCCCAGCTGAGGAGGCAGGTGCAGACAGATTACTTGCACGCCGAAAGGTGGCTGAGCCGGGGCAGATTCTTTAAAAGCCTTTAGGAACTATTGCCTGAAATTAAAGAGTTTCTGAAGCAGAAATCCAGCAACCCATTCACTGCTGTATGTTACATCTTCACATCCACATAGTTTGTAATTTCGTGTGCATTTTTATCTGTTTTCCTGTTGAATCTTAATCCATCTGCCAGTTTCTCTGCCAATGCCAATGCCCAGTGTTTATCGATTGCTGAAATAGTGGACTTCCATTCTCCTTCTTCCTGCTTTGAAGTGATCTTAGACAGATTTTATTTTGTCATTTTGTTTACACAAGTGTAAAACAAAAATAAATTTAGTTTGGAACAGGCTTCTCTGACAATTTCATCTTTTTTTTTAAAGTGCAGATATTCAAAAATAGTAAAAAGAAAATACCTATATGCCTATATCCGCCACACTATATGATTCAATGATATAAACATGACTGTAAATTTACGGTTCTTGGCACGAAGTTTTCATACCTCTACGGACGCCGTACAGTAATGAATTGGTTTATTTAAATTTTTTGACTGCCGCCTTTGTCTGAGATTTGACTGCTCTTTTCTTAGTTTTGGTGAATGTGGTGGCGCGAAATGGTGTGAAGTTCTGGTATGAGGTTAATTTCTGGTTTTACAATCTGTTTTTGACACAATTGATAATTTTGTTGTTTGTTGGACTTACTTTTCCTACACACTGTGCAAATAAAAAAACAAATACTGCCCATCCCTTGTGTGTGGCTTGGTAGATCTCGGCATGCCATCAACTTCAAAAGTAGATACTTGGTTTAAAAAGGTTGGGCACCCCTGCTGTAGCAGAACATGGTTACCCAATGTCCTGCTTTCTGTGGATTAGTTCCCATTTTAGGCGATCTGTCTGAATGATGAGAAAATGATTGAGAAAATCCTGCTGTGTGTAGACTGTTGTTACGGATGCAGGGATAGCATGTTGTGCTACTAGCACTAGTTGGTATGGTAACAGAAGCAGACAACTCAATACATGAACAATTGAAAGTTGCTTTACATGAATCAGACAATACAAGAGAAGAAAATAAGCAAGTAAACTAAAAAACATGAAAAAAGCTCATCGCAGCTTTCAGAAACAGCTCAGGTGAGTTCACAAATGATATTCTCACAGCTTCAGATAGTAACCGGGCTTAACCAGATTGGCGTATGCTGCACTTTGACGGATTGATCATAATGGCCTTTTGAAGAAGACTTTTAGCTTTTGTAGGAATTAGAGAAACAACACTAGACTGGTTTTAAATCTTATCTATCTGTCCAGTGATTTCAGTTTGTTCATGTTGTGATGAAATCTTCAACGCTCTTTCGGGGTACCTGTGAGGTACCACAGCGGGGATCGGTACTTTAACTCCAAATTCTCTTTACACTTTATACATGCTTTCCCAATGCGGTAGAGTTGATTTAGAACAAGCATGGGATTAATTTCCACTGTTATGCTGATGCCACCAGCTATATCTGTCTATAATCCAGATGAAACTTAATCCATGACATGAATTACATGCATGTGCTGAAGATATAAAAACCTGGACAACTCTAAACATTCTGCTTCTAAATGCAGACAAAAGAGAAGTTATTGTCTTTGGACCAGAGTCTCTGAAAAAAGAAGCTGATTAGTCACTTCTTCATTTGGATGGGTTTAAATTGATATCAGATAATAAAAATAAAAATCTTGGTGTTGTTTTTGATCAGGACCTGTCATTTAAATCCCATATAAAGGAGGTTTCTACGATTTATTCCTGTCATCTCAGGAATATTGTATAATTAGAAATCTCCTGTCCAGGGGTGATGCTTTCAGAAACTAGTCCATGCATTTTTACTTCAAGGCTGGACTATTGTAATTCTTTACTATCAGTAAGTCCACAGACTAGTTAGTAGTCAAAAACCTTCCAGAGTTCTGATGAAAATTAAAAACAGATATCATATCTCTCCTATCTTAGCTTCTCTTCGTTGGCTTCCTGTTAAATCTAGAATAGAATTTAAAATCCTCCTTCTCACATATAAAGTCTAACTAACAAAGCTCCATCTGGTATCAGAGATCTGATCATTCCTTATCGTCCAAACAGAACATTTTCAAAACGGAGGCAGATCTTTTAGTTATCAGGCTCCTCTCCTGTGGAACCAACTACCAGTTTTAGTCCTTGAGGCAGACACCTTGTCTACTTTTATGGCTAGGCTTAAAAATGTTACTTTTGATAAAGCTTATAGTTAGAGTGGCTCAGGTTATCTTGAGCTTTCATTATTCTGCCTCATTCTATCTCTATTCTCCCATTCTATAGTATTTGTTAATCTAACCTCTAACTTTATGCTCTTTCAGATTTTTCGCATCATAGTAGCATAATCTAGCCTATTCCTGTTTGACTATGAATCCATCCTGGAGAGAAATATCAGCAGTGGTGCTGCTATCAACACTTTTGTTTATAGATGTCAGAGCTTGGCCTGTTTTTCAGTATAGTCCTGTTACTGTCATCATCTTGGCGCTAATGTCTGGTCTGATAGCTCAGTTCAATCACCTGCTTATCACCTGCTTATCTCTGCCCAGTTTTCATTGCTGCTCATCTGATCCACCTGCTTCAGCTTTTATTTAACCAATATCAGATTATTCAAGCATTTGATGAGAGTTGACTAGCATACCTGTGTGTTGTAATTGTCTGATCCGGACCCTTTCTGCCTCTGGACATCTGAGCCTGCCTGTCCCCATTCTGATCTGTTTGCCTGACCTGTCTTTGGACTCCTGCTGGTTTCCTGCCTGTCAGTGGACCGAACCTGGAACTGTTTCCCAACACCGTTCTGGATTTCCCATTGGCACCTCTTCAGACCTCTGACCTCTTCTTCTCTTTTCTGATCTCCTGGGGCATCAGCGTCAGGTACTCTATGGACGGCGTGCGCCACATTTTGTTGGCAGCCGATCGCTGGAACCAACCTCATCCTCTGGGCATGGACTGAAATATAATAGCAGGTGAGTCACTCACATGTCAGTATCATCCTCCAAAAGATAGACATAGTCCTGCTGTCAGGCGGTTTTCCAGAAGCTGCATCTTTCACCCTCCTGAACTGTTCAACGGTGATCCTGATCAGTTTCAGGCTTTCCTCACCCATTTTGAACTTCAGACCTTTGCATATCCTACAGCTAGGATAGGTAGCCTATGTTATTTCACTATTAGCCAGTAAAGCACAGCTGTGGGGAACTTCTTAATGGCAAAACAATCCAAGTTTTTTCGCACTTACAGTGTTTTTACTCAGGAATGAATCCGATTGTTTTGCCCAGTTCTCCCAAAAGGGAGGCTTCAAGGGGACTTCTGTCACTAAGGTAGGGTGATCAATCTCTGGTGGAGTATATTACCGTCTTCCAGCTGTTATCCTCTGAGAGTACCTGGAATGAGGACGCCCTCATGGAAGTTTTTTTTTTCTGGCCTTAATGAAAGAATTAAGGATGAACCTTCGAACTGCGATTACCCTTGGACCCTGAAGCAACTGGAGGACGTTGCCACCTGGATAGATCTACATCTGACGGAATGTCAAAGAGAACGGAGGGCTATGACGTCAGAGAGTCCTCAACCAGGTGCTCACTCCTGGTTCGGCCCAAACACCAGATCCCGAACTGATGCAGCTGGGATGCACACGCTACTCCAAGGAGGAGAAGGACTGACGTCTTAGGCTGAGTCTGTGTTTCTACTGTGGCGGAGAGGGAGACCGAGTGAGATCTGGTCCAGTAAAAGGGACAGGCTTAGTAGAGGGGGGTAAAACTCTGCTGAGCTATGCCAGACTCTGCTTCCCCAGATTTCCTGCTTCCAGGGTCTCTGTTGGTTAATTCCAAGAGTCAGAACCCTTAGACTTAGACTGAACTTTATTTATCCCTTAGGATTACTCCTTCAGGGAAATTCTGGTTCCAGTAGCTTATATACAGTACAAAGGGCGTAGTTAAAGTAAAATGCCATTGAAGATAAAATACAACAGGCAATATTAAAGAGTTTATATAGTACAAAAACATTAAAGAAAAGTTGTAGTGTTCTGAAATATGTTTCAATTAGATATAAAAATATCTGCACAGTAGAGAAACCCTACATTAAACAGTAATTGACTTGGATTATTGTGCTTGTACTGCAGAGATGTACTGACCTAATAAATAAGTGAAAAATCACACAGGCTACAAAGTAGCAGGCATGAGTTATTGCACAGTGAGAGAGAATAATATTGCACATGACTGACAATATGTACTGTTTTGTACAAAATGTCCAAGCAGGGGGCTGACCCTTGTCCCTCTTCCTATCACCTCCTCCTTCCCCCATGTGAGTTGTATAGCTTGATGGCTCGAGAAACAAAGTAGTTCAGCAGTCTGATGGTCCTACTGGTCAGGTTACTCTGGGTGGTGAAGACAGTATGCAGAGGGTGGCATTGTTCATAATGTCCAGCAGTTTTTTAATAGTCCTTGTCTCTGCCACAATCCCATGAAAGTCAAGCTTCTTGCCAATCACAGAGCTGGCTCGCATCACAAGGTTGTCCAGTCTGGAGGTGTCCTTCTTGGATGTAATGCTCCCCCAGCACACTAATTTGTAGAAGAGGACACTGCCAACCCTTCTGCATTCATGGACTCAGACCTGTTGGTTTTCCCCCTCCAGAATAACAATCCTAACTTAACAGAATTTTTTTTTTTTTATGGGTATAGGGAAGACCTCTTTCCCTTCCTGACACCTCCACCGGTTTCCTGTCAGCCAGGTTTTTTTAAACCAGAGCCCTTTAGCGGGCAAGTCCCTAAGCCTAAGTCCATTAGCTGGCTAGTCCCCAGGCCTAAACCATTTAGCTGGCCAATCCCCATACCTAAGCCCTTTAGCAGGCTAGCCATCAAGCCTAAGCCCGAGCCGGAGCCCTTTAGTGGGCCAGTCCCTGAACCGGAGCCGTTTAGCGGGCCAGTCCCCAAGCCAAACCCCTTCTTCACAGTAAGTTCTCATTAGTATAGTTTATTCTTTTGTCCTTTTCCCAGATCCTCCTAGTGCTCTGTCTACAGGATCAGACCCTCTTAATGTGTTGTCTGCATGGTCGGACCTCTTTAGTATGTTTTATGCAGGGTCTGATCCCATTTGTGCTCTTTCTGCAGGGTCAGATCCTTTTAGTGTTCCCTCTCTAAAATCAGTCTCTCAGTGACCCCTCTCCTGAGACCCCTTAGAGTGCTCTGTGCTGTCCAGAGACCCCTGAGCACACTCTCTGTCATCCAGAGATTTCTGAGCCCCATAAGGGACCATTCTTTGAAGTAGAGCTCTGTGAGAGCTCGTCTTCACGTTGCAAACGCGAAAACTGGTCACCTGCGAAGTACATGCTTTATCTTGGTGGTCTGAACTGTTATTAAATTCCCTCTTTGTTAATTCTATCTTATGTGTTTAAATCAGGAATGGAATTGGGTATAAATATTGTAAGTTGCGTGAAGAGAAATTTAAAGGATAAACATAAAAAAATGCTGTGTTTTCTCCAATCCATAGACTTTTCCCATGTAATGTAGCATCTAATCAGCCCAATTCCATTTACTTCCACCATTAGGTTTTATTACATTTTGGCAAATATTTTATTTAATATTTCATGGGTTTTTTCAGTGAACTGACACCAAAATTATAACTTTGGTGCATGGAACATACTGTATGTTCATCTTTTTATTGATGCCCTAAAACTATATTATCACCAGGTGCCAAATGATGTTTTTTTTCTCTTTTTTCCTTCAGGTTCATGTGTGAGTAGTCAACCCTGAGAAAATCTATTGACGTTTCAGGGCAACATAATGAAAAAATAGGAGAGAGGAGAGTGCTTTTTTGAGGTAAGGCAGCAATCAAAGTGAAAGAAGTTATTAAGGTTCCAGGTTGGGTAATCAAACCAATAAACTTGAACTTCAGTATTGTCACCCAGTAGCAGTGTTGGTAATGTTTTACTCACTTCATAGAACATGTATCTTTGCTGCAATGTTTTCCACTGTGTTTTCAGTCCTGAAGGGACTTAAACATGTTTTACTGCTTCTCCAGCGTGAAGCCTCTTAAAGGTTTCTAGTAGCGTCTGAAATAGCACTAGAATAATGGTTTAAAATTAGTCAAAATTGTAATGAGTTTTAAATTTTTCTTATTCTTGATAACAATATTTTAATAAAATTTAATTGTGTTCAGTTCAATGCCCAATTGGTTTTAAGAAGTTTGGAAATCTTTTGAACACAGAATCCTCTTCCTGGAGTCCGGCATAATAAAATAAGCTTCTAACCACCTAAACAAGGTTTAAGATGAATGCAGCCTTAAAGCTGCTGTCATAGTCTTTAACTTGCCATTGAGTTTGACCAGAAATCAAGTGCATTTGCAGTACAATGCTCTTAAAATTTATTTCTCTCCATGAAAATGTATTTTTTTCCACATTTTTAAGAGCATCAAACTATTTGAATATCAGACTTATATGTTAAGTAAATACAACACAGAACTTTGAAATTAGGATTTTTATTAGTTAAAGGAAAATGCTATCCTAACCAAGGCTTACTGTAAATAAAATATTTTTACTGCTATTCATTCTAAAATTTGCTTTTATTCAGTCATCATGCACTTATAGTCTTGTCCTTGACATTTTCTTACATTTGTACACCACTGATTCACTTTGAAAGATTACTGCTTCCTGTGGGACTATCGATCAAAGTTTTTCCATTTTATGCTTTAATATTGCACATTGGGCATATTTACAATAACAAAAGTGTTGTCGTATTCCATGTATACAGAGGGTACATAAGGAAGTAGCCTACTGCGGCTAAGCCAGTTAGCACATGTTGGTAAGGTAAAACCAACAAAGAGAAGTCCAAGATCAAGTGTGAAAAAAAACATTCATTCCAGGAAGGATATGATGGGAACAGCACCTGGAACACAAGCTGAAGGATGCAAAAACTAAAGCTTCCATGGCAGATGGATGGATGGATGGATGGATGGATGGATGGATATGGATGTGGATGGATGGATGGATGGATGGATGGATGGATGGATGGATGGATGGATGTGGATGGATGGAGCTTGATGCTTGTCCTCATTTGTGTTTGTTAGGAAAATTTATTTTTATTGCGTTTTTCTATTGGAGACTTTCAGGAGGATTAATTAACTACAGCTTATAGTTGTTGCAGCTCTGGAACCACCATCCTCAGCACATTTTTTTTTTTTTTACAAATCTCTTGTCAAACCCTACCTTCTCTTTTGCTTTTGACGCATTGCAAGATAGTGGGCTTTCTTTTAGTTTATCCTTTTATCTCAGACCCCATTTTTTAAATATTACTTTTACCAGTGTTATGAATATTATCTATGACGTTTCTTTTTCTTTTGTAATAATAATAATAATAATAACTTTGATTTATATAGCGCCTTTCAGGACACCCAAATTAAAGCTTTACAAGAGGTGAAGTAAGGGGGGTTAGGAAGGGTAGGCAAGAGAGAAAAGAAAAGCTGTGTTTTAAGGTGCTTTTGGAACTGTGTGTCAGGGGAAGTTGCGGAGCAGGATGGGAGGGAGGGCATCCGAAGAGCCAGGGCCATTGCACAGAAAGCCCTGTGTCGCCAAAGGTCTTGAGTCTGGTACAGCGGGGGATGGAAAGTAAGTTCTTGCTGGTGGAGCACAGGGACCGTGACTGAGTGAGCGGGTGAAGAAGGTCAGTGATGTACTTGGGTGCCAGAGAATGAAGTGCTTTGTAAGTGAGTGAGGAGGAGGATTTTGTAGCTGATGCGTTGTTTGATTGGCAGCCAATGGAGTTTCTTGAGGATGGGGGTGATGTGCTGCCAGGGCTTGGTGTGGGTTAAAACCCTGGCAGCTGAGTTCTGGATGTACTGCAATCTGTCTAGGGCTTTGTTGGGCAGCCCAGACAGGACACCACTGCAGTAGTCCAGACGGGAGGTGACAAATGAATGAATGAGAGTTTCGGTGACTGAGTCGGTAAGTGACGGCCGGAGTCTTGAGATGTTACGGAGGTGAAAGAAGGCAGATTTAGTGATGCTCTGGATGTGGAAACTGAGTGAGAGTGTGGAGTCCAAAATGACACCCAGGTTCTGCACTTTGGGCGATGGGGAGGTGGGACAGCCATCAATGACCAAGGAGAGGTCTCCAACCTTCCTGAGCAGTGGTGCTGGGGCCACCACCATGAGCTCGGTCTTGTGTTTGTTGAGTTTTGTAGAGCACTTTGGTCAGCTGTGTTTGTTTTATAACAGCTTAACCAATAAAATTGAATTGGTTAGACCAGTTTGGTATGTTCAGTATTTTTGGTTGGTTCTTAACAAAGGCAAGCTGTCACTTTACTGTAGGGCATTGCAGGACGGGTTTATTACAGTAGGTTGCTTAATCATTTGTCTCCATCTGGCTTTCATAATATTCAATTGTACCACCAGCCGATGGCGCCACATCTGTTTATGTCTGCTGATGACGCCCAGTGCTGGAAATGTATTTAGGCTAAAAAAAAGGAATATGGAAAACAGTTTTAGGGTAACTATAATCTCATCCTATTGTAATACCTTTGTTTTTGGTCCTTTTAGCATAAGTATATAACATGAATATGTACCTTTAAAACACAGCCCACCTGAGCAATGCTAGACATGTTCAATCCAAATATCACAGACATTTAACAGGAAATATAAAGTAAGGTTAAAGGAAAAACAAGCATATGTTCATTATCTAAAGAAATGTAGTTATTTAGGCTATAGGCAGAGAAACAGCTTTTTCTAAGCCTTACATCCTCAATGACTCAAAATAGACCCATCTGTTCTTTCATTGACTCATCTAGAAGCAACACAGAACAACAACATTTATTTATTAACGTAATATTTGCCTGATATTTTTCACAGCACTGTATGTCAGGAACGGGAGCTTAGAGTTGGGCTCAAATGCAGACGAGCAGAAACAGGCAAAACTCGTGAATTGAAAATTACATTTGTTTATTAGAAACAGTCATTGCGTTCTTTTGAATAAAATTTTGAAAATGGTATAAATGTGTTTTGCTAGGTCAACCAAATAATGAACAGATGAATAAGAAAAGAATAAATGAGCCTGTAACTTTCACAGCTATCCAAAACCTTTCAAAAAAGTTGAAGAAAAATCAAAGTCAAATAAAGCAACTCAAACGGTGAAATTTACTCACTGGTGCTGAATCAAAAGCTAGTGGAAAAGATTAGTTTTCAAGGCAGATGTAACCAAACAGTGCAGAAGCCTTTCTGTCGCACACTTGTAGTGAATTCAAGAGACTTGTAGCTGCCACAGAAAAAGCCCTGAGTTTCCAACATGTTCTCCATATGTCCAGGAGAAGCTGATCCGCTGAGCTCACTGAACAGGATCGGCAATCAGTCTAACTCTAAAAGCTCTGAAACGAAGGACAAGGCATGATCATTTGATTGAGTGAACAATAACATGAACAGGTAGCTGCTTTAATGAGGTTTTCTCTTCCATGTTATTTGCTAAGTTTATTACTACTGTATGATTCTCAGCAAGGGTGGCTACTATTGTATGTGGCTCTTTTTCTGCTTTCAGGGACTGGACTGATCTGTCAAGGTTTTTGATTTTATTTAAGGAGTATTTTCTCCCTACTTCTTCCACAATTTTTTCCAGCAAAGAAGCTTTATACTCGCCTACAGTTTATTCAGCTCTAAAGCCAAAGAGCACTGGTAAAAATATATATCGAAATAAGAACAGAAGACGGGTGGCGTCAGCTCATCTATAGTGGATCCTATTGACATTTACAAACTAATACTGTCAGGTTGAAACAAAATTCAAGAGTTTCCACAATATAAAAGTCTTTGAACCCACAGGAAACACATGCCTGTTAGAACAGAGAAAACAAATTTAGACTCACTACATATTCACTGACCTCCATATGGGAGAAAAGTTCATTAAACAGATACCTGTTAATTCATCTGGAGCATTTCTAGTAAAACCTTTTTATTCATTATTTGGTGAAAAACTGCAGGTGAACAGCCAGATATTATAGATATATAGCAGTGTTATTTTAGCCACTAGCAACCAAAGCATAGAGCAAAATAACTACTCTAGTTGTGCATTTTGTTCATACAGCGGAATATAATATATAGTTACTACCCTTGATAATGATGAGAGGTCCACCCAGTTTGCCGTCTCCATGGTAACCCTCTGATGGGAATAGTGACAAAATCCACTTATCTTTAAAGTGTTATAATTATCATATTGTATAAAACTTATCAGATTGTTGTTTGTTTTGGAAAATATGAAAAAATTCTATCCTGAGTTGATAATCAAGTCATCTAACTTTACATACCCATTGTCTCATGCAGCTCTGCTGATTAGTTTTTTTCTTTCTTTCTCTTTTGTCATTTTGTGTCTGGCTGAGTTGTTTTTTGAACCTCCTGTTTTATTTTGGTTGACTAATTTCTGTTTTCATTTCAGACTATTTCACTTCAATCAAGCAATCAAAAACCTCTTTATTGTCAAATACAATTTACATTGCAATCGAAATTTTAGTGTCAGTACAACCGTCCAACACAATACATCATAAACTGATGAGAGGGGGAAACGGATTAACTGAGGCCATGCGTGCTCCAGAATGCTGCCATTTGACAGAACGGTGCATTTTTATGGTTTGCCAGGTTCCCACCAGTTACCTGGCTGCCCAGGTTCCAGGTGGTTACCTATAGCGCTGCCTTTATCTCTGTGGAAAGATAAGAGCCACATTGGGGAAGAGAGGTGAGAAAAAATACATCTCACACTTTATCCTTAACACGATACAGTTTGAGATATAAAAAAAAACTGCACAAAAAAAAAAAAGCACATGTAACACAAGAAAGACATTTCCAAAAAAGGGTTACATCAGAGGCGGAGTCACATGAAGTCAATCTGACATCCATCCATTTTCTTACATGCGTTTGTCGCGATGGGTGCTGGTACCTATCTCCAGCTGTCTACGGGCGAGAGCCAGGGTCTCAATCTGACATATTGAGACATTTATTGTGTGTGTATGATGAGTGCGTTCAATTTGTCCATGAACGCTGACCACAGGCAATTGTCCTTGATAAGATGGAAGTTTATCAACAGTCACTGAGGGCATCCACAGATGTTTCGCGGGGAAGGGGAGTGGGGGAGCAGTTCTTCTGTGCCCTTTTGCCATAACATCCAGGGAAGATTAGATAGAGGGGGTAGGTTGAATCCAGAATAACACTTTTTGTTTTGAGAGCAGGCTGCACAGAATTTCCTTCAGTTTCCCATCTCACCTTTGAGTTCAACCACCGCAGCCAGCCTGTGTTCAATGCTTACGCAGCATATGGCTCAACTCCTGATCTTGCTCTTTCACAGCCTATGTGAGTCGTCCCACGCTGCTGGCAGCCTGATCAGTGCACAAATTGCTGCCAACATCCTCTGTAATTGAAGTTACATCAGGTGTCCTCCAAATTCAAACAGGAGAAATCTGAGTATCATAAAACCAAAAATCCACACATCTTGGATAACCTCCCGTCCAATCCTCTATGCTTTCCAGGAATCCATGGGGTATCCCACGAAGTATGTCCCTGAGGCAGAGATGGCAAAAGTACTCACTTTCCGTACTTGAGTAAAAGTACAGATACTTGTGTTAAAAAATACTCTGGTAAAAGTGGAAGTACTGATTAAACTTCTTTACTCAAGTAAAAGTAACAAAGTACAGGCTTGTAAATTGGCTTTGTAATTGCCCTGGGACAATGGATAGAGACTGGCTCCGATGCGGGACGTGTTCCACACGGACCAGTATGCTGATGGACCCAAGAGGCTGAGAATGTGTAATTTGGCTAGGAAGTTTTTATTGCCGACTTCGTAATGTATACTGATGCTGGCGCGGTGGTGCCTTCAGAGTTTGCTGCAGCTGGTGAGTAAGTAAGTGTTGAATGAAGGTGGCGTTGTAATTTGAGGAACTAGTGTAAATTACGGGTGAATTGTTTGGAACTACGCCACCATGACGGCTGGTCTGTGGTGCATGCTGGGAAATGTAGTAAAGGACGCAGCGCTGTGATAGATGGCGGCTACACTTTAGGAACAAAGGGGGAAAAGCTCCGTTTTCACAATCTTGTAGTGGTGCGTCAAATGCAGCGTGGTCCCATCGAATTAGATTGAATTTGGTATTGATGGCGTGAAAAATAATAGCGGTAACTCCATTGGGATGATTCAAAAGGAAAGTAACTTGAGACAATTTTTTTTAAAATGTAAGGTAGAAAAGTACAGATATTTGTGGCAAAAATGTAAGGGAGTAGAAGTAAAAATTAGCCATAAAAATAAGTAGTAAAAGAGTAAAAAGTAAAATTATCAGAAAAATCTACTTGAATACAGTAGCGAAGTATTTGTGCTTCGTTACTTCCCATCTCTACCCGACAGGACAGGACAGGACAGGTCCCCTTTTCCCTGTCTTCCAGTTGAAAAAGAGATTTGAGAGACCAGCTGACCAGATCCATTTTTTACAGTTTGGGGATATGAAGAGAGCTCAGAAAAAGACAAGACACAGCAAAGCAGGGACGGAGCAGGGGAGGTTGCAGGAGCATTAGGAAAATGCAACCACCTCCTGTAAGAGTCTGAACTTCCTGGGATTCCCCCGTTAATCAGCTTTACTGACACTGCTCACCTGTGTCTTGTTGCCAATCGCCTCACCTATTTCAGCCTATTCCTCTGCAGCCTTCATTGCCAGTTCCTCTTTGTCACTTATGTCAAGCATCCCAGTCTTTGTTCTACCATGCCTAGCAGCTAAGCGAGCTGCTCTACTTGTTTTTTGACCAGCCTTTGTTTTTTGAGATTTTTGCCAGTAGCTCCACTCATTGTGCAGGAGACCAGTAAATTATTTTTTGACTTCATTTCTCTGAGTTGAGTCCTGCATTTGAGTCCTCTTTGGTTGCTTCTGACACCAATAGAGATATGTGTTTAACATAAAACCAACATCTATAAAAGATGGATAACTTTATGAATATGAATAAATATTTTTTAACTTCTTTTTTATGAGGAATACCTCAGGAGCATTTGTATGATGAAGGAGCACTATAGTGCAGGTGGTAGAAAGATGGACACTGTGCTTTTCTATCTTTGGATATAGGAGCTTATTACTGATTGATTTCTCTATTAAAAGCGATGCATATGAGTGGATTAAAGGTGCGGTGGCCTGTAGCAGAGATGTGGAGCATGAGACCAAGAGTAATGGCGTCTGCATTCACAAACGACGATGGCTGGTGATGGGAGCAGAGGAAATGGTAAGTGAAGCACTTGTTTATTCGCAGTAAGTGCAGACTTTATTTCAAAGTTTGCTCCTGAATAAGCAATGCTGCTCCGCTGCAGAGCCACTGCAGAGCCGCTTTCCTATTATGGAAATCTTTTCCAGTACCTGCAGAATAAATTGAATTAGTGTTGATGTTTTTGCAGTTTGATTTTGTATGTTTTGCTTATATAACCTGTTTTCTTATGCATGGAGATCTACGATCACCTAGCTTTTCTAAAGCATTTAAGTATGTTAAATCCTGGGTTTTTGCTGTTTGTGAAAACAGCTGTGATATATTATGATATAAAATTCTTCTGTTCCACATTGTGAAAGTTACATAAGGTCTATATAAATCCACAGAACTTGTCTCTCAATATCCCAAGGCCTGGATCTACTCTTTCATCTTGGAGCAGCTCTTCTGTTTTGACAGATTGCAAGAGCTGAAGCCTCAAACCTCCAGCTTAAATTAGTTTCCTCTGACATCCAAGATGGGGAAAGAAAGAGAAGAAGAGCCTCTTAGTGAGGAGAAGAGCGGGATTTTCCTGCTGCATGCAAATATAGAGCAAAGGGGAAGAGAGGAAAAAAAATTTAAAGAATGCAATGTGTTTGGTGACATGAGAAGGAAAGGCGTAAACGGCCAAGAGAGATAAAGAGGAATATGTTGTGATTCTGACAAGTAAGCAATTAGTAATTTGAGGAAGAGGAGTGCTATTGCATAAAAAAATATGCAATAGTAGTTCAATCTGAAAACCTCACACAAAGAGATTAGACAATTAGAAGAAATGTATTGCTACAATTACTTTAGTCTTTGGCGCTGAGACCTCGGCAGGAAACATAGCGCTAAATTTTAATAGATATGCAGGAACAGGCTAGACCTGGTGAAGACAGTTTGCAAAATCTTCACATCAGTTTGGTCTACAAAGGGAGCTTAGTGACTACACTGGCATAAGCCCCATTTACACTACCCTTGAAACCGGGCTGAGAGCAATCTGAGCACGGATTAAAGTACAGTAAATACTATGATAGTGAAGTTTGAATAAAGTTTAGCACAAAATCAAGAAAAAAAGGAAAAACTAAAAATTTTCTTTTGAAAATTGAGCATCAGAACTCTGACGCTTCAGCACCCTAGATGAGACTGTAAACCCAGACCAGGAGACATTACACATTAAAGGAAAAGTCCCGGTCAGCAAGGAATAATCAATGGATCATTATTTATACCTAAAACTAATACATTTGCAGTGATTTAATGCATTTAGTGTTGCTATATTTGGGCCATTTTGGCCCAAATATAGCAACACCTCCCTCCTGCCATCTTCCAGCAGTGATGTCACGGTGCGGTAAGCCTAGCGCCATTCTCCCCGCTTTACAAGCAAAATCAATGGGAACTACTAGACACATCTGCAATCAACAACAATTATTGAAGATTTCCAGAGGACTTCACCATTGAAATTCACCAGAGCTAAAGTGAAACTCACTGCATGAAAAGTGAGACTTTCGGCCCCGTGAAAACCCTCGTGCAAAACTCCCTTCAAGAGATCTGCCTGATTTTTCGGCCAGTTTCTACAATTCTGCGGGGAACCCGTGCTTGTCCGCTTGTCGCGGCCACAAATTGTCGGAAACGACAGTGACGTATGTGGAGAGCGATCAGCTGTACTAATGGCCCCACTAGGCATATGCGAATGCAGCAAACCCGCTACGGTGCCTGGCCAGGTCTGGCTTGAATAACCTTCTCAGTATTGGCTGAAACCACTATTCTCAAACAAATGAAATCGCTCGTGATTGGCAGCAAAACCACACGTGGCCACGCCAGGCTTTAATTTTCTTACTGAGTATTGGACGGAACCACTTCTTTTTAAACAAGTGAAGTCGCTCGTGATTGGTTGGCATATATATATATATTTACATATATATATTTATTCATATATATATATATATTTATTCATTCATATATATATATATATTCATATATTTATTCATTCATATATTTATTCATTCATATGCTGTGTATTTATGTTATCCTACACTACTACACAATTATTATGCTACCATCAAGGACATGAATGAATTTATACAGGAAATGAAGATTTGCCAGGAAGCTGTTTATGCAAAGAAAGAGCTTTATTAAAACACACACAACTATATACAACGCGTATCCAAACACATGCGCATCTAAAAATTACAACTCCGCGAACGGTCCGCTTGCTTCCCTCGGGGTTGGAGGTAACACAGGCAGCATTCCCTCCTAGGCAGGTCCGATGTGCAGACGCCTACTGTGCGTGGCCTTGTACTTCGACATCGCTTCTAACCGGGACTGCAGCTTAACACAGAGTTCAGTGAGATCCGCCCTACGAAATGGCGGCGACCGCACAATCCATCCAGAGACACCGCCGAGGAAGGCGGACTTCCAGAGTTCCACTTCCTCATCTGCTAGCACACTCTGCCTCGCCTTCAGCAGCTGAAAAAAAAAACATGAATCAGCGCACTGCATATGGACACAACACATCTATCAATGCACCTGAAAAATAGTCACCAAATAAAGTCTTACCCTCTTTCGTCTTGCCCGACTCCGAGCAGATAGCCTGGCAGCCTCCGCACGCAGCGTGCTGGCTAGCAGCGTGTATCTGAAGCTCCTGCATACAGTCTCACAATACACAGGTAGCTGGAAAACAATTAAATGAGAGTGGTATGAATAAAAAAATAAAAAAAATCAAAACGCAAGTCACAGTAACAAGGAAGGAGAAAACACATTAAACAAGTCACTTACACACAATGTCGTCTTTATCAACATCGTGCAAATCCGATATGGCAAATAGGAGGTCACCGCCTCATTGTGAGGCGACTGTAGTCTGTGAAAAAAAAAGTACAGCTATGGTCGGTATCCATCCGTATCCATGTCCTTTTACCGCAGAAGATAAACGCATATTCTTTAAGCCTTACCCCTGCTCCGGTTCATAGCGCCTGCAATTAGTCTCCGAGTTGTTAAGACGGCATACTGCTTCCTGTGAATCACAAAAAATGCACTTTAGTAAAGCTTTAGGCTAAGCTGCTTTTAGCTTACCTAGCTAGGCTAGGCTGTCTTTAGCTTGCCTAGCTAAGCTAGGCTGCTTTTAGCATAGCTACCAGTAATAGACATATATTTACCGCTAGCTTGGCGTTGTGCACCCGTCTTCTCTTCCTCGGGATTAGTATATCCGCGAGTTTATGTAGGGTACAGCCAGATGTCATCCGGCTTTAGAGGCGGACAGTCCGGATTTTCATTGTGAGCCAAAACCGCCCGGGCGCTGCACCCCCGCCGGACGCAGCTTGTATCTCCTTTACCCCTCAGATTCCACACATACTCCCGCCAGCGCCTCGCTCTACTCACCTTGGACGAGTTGATATATTCTTGTTCTTCTTGTCGAAGTTTCTATGGGCGTTGGCAACAAACTGTTAGTAGCATTACCGCCACTTACTACAATTTATGTGGAGTGTGGTTCGTGATGGTTTAAATATCATCCTGATACATTCTACCCTACTTCTTCTAAACATACATTCACACATTCACGCAAAAATATAAACATATTTGTGCACAGCTTTGTATATCATTCCTTCACTCACAAACACATACTACAATAAATTCTATGGAATAATTTAGGTTTTCTTTAGAAATGAATAATTATTCAATATGTGTTTACTCTAAATTTTTCCTCAGTATATCTAATAAATTAACATTCACCCTTAATGTCTTCAAGCTCTCTTCTGTATATGTACTTTCTCTTTCATATTTATGACATTCTAATATAACATGTTCTATGGTTTCATATTTATCACAGAAATCACATTTGCCCGTTTTGTTTTGTATTTTTTAAAAGGGTATAATTAAGTCCTGTATGACCAAATCTTAACCTTGTTATCCTCTTTCCTCCTTTCTATTTCTTCTTCATTTCTTCTTTCTCCTACCATCTTCTGAATTTTATAAAACCCATCTTCCTGTTTTATCTTCATCCACCTTTTTGCCAAATTTCCATAGGTTTCTCTTTAATAATACTCTTTCCTTCTGATTTTACTAATTTTAACTATAAAACTAATAGAATCATTTTATTTGCCCTTTTTGCCATTTTATCTGCCCTCTCGTTTCCTTCCACCCCAATATGTGCTAAACCCACAATAAATGTAACTATCAGCCCCATGTTTCGTGATTCTGAACAGTGTATGATTTATTTCTAATAAAATGTCCATCCCACTGTACTATCTGTATTAATTTGGTTCGTCGTAAATCACCGAGCTGTTCCACATCTCCGCCATTTCATATCGCATCGCCTCTCCACCTTCTTTCATCAGCTGTCAATACACGAGCTTTGAGCTATTTTGCTTCCTCCGGGTCCGTCCAGATCAAGACCCGCTATTGCAATCGCACCAAACAGAAAAAAGAATGTAGAGAAGACCCGGTTTGTCAAATTAAATTATAGTAAAAACAGATCGGTATCTAGAAATTAGAGCATAGTTTGTATATATTCCCAAAAACTAAAACAATAAATTTAGATTTTATTTCCTGGCAAAACATTTAATTCGGTTTATCAATTAAAGAAAAAAAAATTTGGAATTATTAATCAATATTCTAATAATTGTTTTTGACTTGTTATTTGAGATTGTTATTGTTTTCTTATATATTCAATAACAAAAAAAAAAAAAAAGTGGAAATCTAAAAAAAAAAATTAACCATTACAGCCAACTGATTCTGATTAAAACTAATTTTTGAAGTAAATTATTTTGTGTATTTTTTTTACATAACATTTGCATACACAGTAATCTAGCGTACTTTAATTAAATAAATCAATTCAAGCTAAAATGTCAGAGTCTATAATTAGGCTATACTGAGCCTGATCTATTTCTACCATCTATTTGGGGGATATTTATTGCCACACTTTGGGCCACTTAAAACCAATTTAGCATGCTGACCTATGTCCTTATGACCACAGTGTACCAATCTTCTGATGGCTACTTCCAACAGGATAATGCGCCATGTTATAAAGTGAATCATCTCAGAATCATTTCTTGAAACTTTTCCACTTAAGTAATTGTGAATTGAGCATATTGACAGACAACATTTTATTTTTTATCTTAAATGCAAATTTAAAAAAAATAATTACTGCTCTAAATGTATTGCTCTGTCAGCTAAAGATCTGTTTTGGTCTCTATACTTTAATTAAATAAATCAATTCAAGCTAAAATGTAAGAGGCTATACCTGATCTCTTTGTATCAGAGATTTTCTTACCCAGGGTTGCATTTGTATAGCTCACAGCATGTTCATTTACATGTTAAAGCCTCCCCTAGAATTCCATGGGGGGGAGGCATGGGGGGAACACTGCCTAAGAAATTCCACGTCAATTTCTGACAATTTACGGGAGTTTTTGTCGAAGCCTGCAAATTGCCGTATACTGCCGCTAACCTGAAGTTCCACGACAATCTACAGTGCCGTATATTGACGAAAATCCCACTTTTCATGCAGTGACTGACAATTCCCATGTGCATGGCAGTTGAATGTTGGAATATATTTGGTAGAACTGGAAAAAATCATTAGATTATGTCTGCTTTTCTGACTCAACGATCCCTCCACGGATGGGTTGAGGGTGGATTGGATGCGCCAACTTGAAGAAGGTGTTTGCCGTCGAACTTCTGACCAGAGAAAAACCGTAATATGTAGCCAACATTTTGGAAAAAGTGAACACCAGGTGACTTGGATAATAGCGGGTTTTGACAAACACCAGATACAACACTGGGACTTGATCAACAGCGGATACCGCTACTAATGAGGCGTCACTAACCAGTAGGTGGCGGTAGTGTTCTTTGTTGATAAACATGGATGCCTCGGGAAGAGCACATTCAGTAGAACAGTTTCTATTTATAATTTATTATGATTTATTGAACAGTATTTTTGTTTTCCAATAATTCATTTCCACAACAGTTTCTTCCCCAAAGCCATTAGAGACTTCGGAATGTTTTGTAAAATGGGTTATTGTATTATTTGTTTTATTATATTTGTTATATTTTATCATTATAAAAAAAATGATAAATGCTAGAACTGTAAATTCACAGTCATATGTTTATATTACAGTTATTATATATTTTTTACACTTTTCATAGCTGCACTAAAAATGACATTTGTCAAGAGAGCTGTTTATAAAAACGAAATTTCTTTTTGTTTTACTGTTTTAAACAAATGACAAATATCTGTATAAGTCTAAGTCTAAAAGTCCGGTATGTAAAAATTTAGTTAAGTACTTTCAGAAATTTGAATTCTGAATATGACAGGACTTCTCCTTTAACTGGGATCATAAAATGAAATGAGACGGAAAAATCTGAAATGCTCATTAATAAGAAAAGAACAATAGATAATTTACCATCAATTAGAAGCAGATGCTCTCTAGAATCCCTTTAATGAGGTTTAATTATGCCATTTTAAGGGTTCAGGACTCCTTTCTCAAATAAAAATCATGAATATTCAGGATGAACCATAAAAACAGTTATTGATTTTTAATTTAGCATTTCTGTGTACGCAGTCATTAAACCTGTACACATCAAGTACGATTAGCAGGTTTATTCAAACTTTACAGGGCATTTTTAAATACTTGTTGACCATTTTTTTCTTGGAGTTACTTTTTTCTCTAATTTATTACTAATATAAACATTTTATCATGCATTTTAATCTAAATATCTGCAGAGTTTGCAGTTCAACCATGTCAGAGCTCTAATCACAGTTTATCTATTGTTTATTTGATGTGTGGGAGATAAAACCAGCTAAATAACTGAAGTCATTCAAGGTTAACAATTTCTTAAAAAATATTAAAACACTAAAACAGTGAACACTGTGCCCATTGAAACATTCTGTGATCAGGCAAGAGAGACTTTTGTCCCAGAATAAAGACTTTAATCAGGTCACAGAAATCTGGGTGTGATTTTAGATACTAATGTGTCTCTAGCGCATCATTCTGAGCAGTTAGCACAAAATAGTTTTTAATTTTAGACTAAAGTGACTCTGTGTTAGCAAGAAATGCTTTTCCGTGCTTTTATAGTGTCTAGCAAGCATTGTTTAAATGGACTTCTACTTGTTTTAAGAGATGTGCTGTGCATAGCATTCAAACTGTGCAGTGTGGACAGGAAGACTCTGAACTGGGAATCAAAGGGGATTTCATGTCACTTGGATCCCCAATATATTGTAACTCTGGTAGGCTTAATCCCACGGTTCTTCCAGAGCTCTGAGCTCTGCTTGTTTTATATCTCATTTTGATTCCATAAATCAGTTGAAAATTCAGCCAAAAACATATTTGCACAGAATGGCCATTTAAATAATGTGATGAAGGTATTAGATGTACTTAGACTAGAAGAGACATGAGTGTTATTTTATTTTTATTTAACCTTTATTTTACCAGGATGTCCCTTGAGATAAAATCTCTTTTTCGAGGCAGACCTGGCTAAGGCCCCGTCCACACAAAGTGAAAACGAACACGAAACGCTGATATTTTCCAAAACGTTTGTCATAAAGACGGAGACGTAAAATAAAATGTGAGCTGCCCACACTAATGCATGAAAACGCTGCAAAAATGTAAGCCAGGCCTGTAAGTGGCGCCAGTGGTACCAAAGCAGCCAATAAGCAAATCCAAATGTTGGGCCTGGCGCGACTAATATTTATACATGGTTGCCCCGCGCGGTCCATTTCGCGTGGTTCAGTCAAATGCAGGTGTTGAACTATGTCGTCGATATTGCTTGTTCTTCCTGGAGATATTCCAGAAGAAGAAGATTCTGTTGTAAGCCCCACAGCAGGGTGAGTAGCAGGAGCATTAGCAGCAACCATTCAACACAGTACGGCGCCATTGTTGTTGTGATACTGTGTCGCGCATGTATGTTTAGAGGCGACGCTATGACGCATGCGTGTAAGAAAAAAAAAAAAAGCGGTTAGAGCTTAAAGATGGAAACGCAAAAACAGCGTTTCAGAATCTTCCCACTCTGAAGGCTGAATAAAAAAAAGATCGTTTACAGACCCCCGAAACACCGGCTTCGTATGGATGAGAGGCTGGTTTGGTGAAAAATTTGTGCGTTTCGGCCAGGGTTTGACTTCGTGTGGACGGGGCCTAAGACGCAGCAGTACAGTAAGACATATAAAAACACAGAACAACATAATAAAATCAATAATAAACTAGATTCTATTTTATTCTAGAGGAACATTCTACCTTATATCTATTCAATTCAATTCAGTTTATTTATGTGGTGCCAATTCCCAACACATGTCATCTCAAGACACTTTACAATTCACCCGATCATCCAGTCAAATTGATTCAAAGTTTTATATCTAAGGAAAACTAGCTGATTGCATCGACTCATTGACTCTTCAGCAATCCCTCACACTAAGCATGCTTGTAGCGACAGTGGAGAGGAAAAAAAACCCTTTTAACAGGAAGAAACCTCCAGCAGGACCAGGCTCAGAGTGAGCGGCCATCTGCTGAGGTCGACTGGGGTTCAAGGAGACAGAAGCTGAGATACAAAAAGGAACTGTAATAGCCGGGGTCAAGGAAACACACAGCCAGGCAGACGAGCTCCCAGCCAACTCCCATGTCAGAGGATGAAAAGAGCACACATCAGTGACAGTCAGAGAAACAGGACAACACTGGAAAACAGGTTGATCTCCAACATCTATAAAGAAAGGTGATGATGGCAGCAGCACAGCTGATATTTCTCTCCAGGATGGAGTCACAGCCAAACAGGAACAGACCAGATGAAGCTACTATGAGAAAAAGCAGAGAGAGCAGAACGTTAGAGGTTGAACTAACAGATTCTGCAGAGTGGGAGAATAGAGAGAGAATGAAGCAGAATGATGAAATAGGGGTCTCTTTTACCCCATTTATACTACCCTTTAAAAACTGATCCATGCCGAGACCGGTCCGAGCTCGGATCAGTTAACCAGGCCGAGCTCGGTTCTGACGACCGTTTACACATCACGCTATCTCAGTTCCTCGACTCCTCGCCTCCTAGTGACGATCTGCGGTATTACTGCCAATATTGAAGGAGGAAATCAAGCAGTTGGTGTCGGTAATGCACCAAAAGTTGTTTGCCAACCGCCATAAAACACAAGAAGAAGAAGAAGAAGAAGAAGGAGGAATCAAGCAAATCAAAATAGCGGCGTCCTCTACCATCTGTGAAAGTTAAGCTCTACTGAAGCCATGCTGTACTGCGTCATGCGTGGTCGAAGAATTTGATTGCTGTTTATAGTTGTTCTTCTTCTGTTTTGTGTTGGTTGGCAAGCAACTTCCTCCGGAGGGGCATTACCGCCAACTACTGGAATGGAGTGTGAATTGGGATGTGCAGCCAGACGGAGATGATCAGCCAAGCTTTCTGCTCATGCGCCTTTGTTATTACAGAACCGAAGTTAGAAAACCGAAGCCGAGCTCCACCTTCTGAACTGGTCTTCGCAGTTAGCTCGCAGTTCGGTTGTGTCTATCTCGTTCAGTCTAGTTTGCTTTCCACTTCTACACACCATGCTGTTATCTCAGTTACATTGGAGCCTCGACCGTCTCGCACGTTTTTCAAGGCGGTAGTGTAAATGTAAAGTATGTATGTCCTCCAGAAGTCTAAGCCTATGGCAGTAGCAGCATAACTATAGAGATAGCTATTGATCTATATATATCTATCTAGGATCTATCTATATCATGGTAGTTCATGTTAGGGTGTTGAGCTGTTAAAATCCCTAAGAACAACAATAAGATATTTTTCTCCATTTTATTAGACCAGCAGGCTTTTTTAGCTTCAAGGGATGGCTTGTAGTAGAATGCAAACACCAGTCAAATCTGACTATGCAGAGCAGAAGATCCCCATAGCAAAGTTAACATATATGTATGTATATCAGACCAGAAAGACTTAAGGTTATGCTGTGAAATTGACCCTCCTTGTTTATGTCCACAATAACCACCGTCTGTCTCTATAATAAATATATATTTTAATAGATATGCGTACATATTTTCTTTTCCACCAATCTTTATCAGGCTGCAGCTGCTTTCAGGTGGTGGGGACGAATCCTTCAGTTTTTGACTGACAGATTAGATGTATAATTGGCAGAAATGTCTGGATGTTATTTGGTCAATGAGTCATCATCATCATTTTCATCTTGTCTTCGTCTAGATAAAAAAAAAATCTCATCTCATCTCAGAGCCATGTTTATTTATAGTCTTAAAAAAGTCTACAAAACGTTTAAATCTTAATCACTGTTGATGAAAACAACACTGGAAGCATCACGTTGCTCTTTCAGACCTTACAGACACCAATCCAGCCCTTTCTAATAAAACATTACAAAATTTACAGTTGTATGTTCTTATTGTTTTCTTACTTATATGTATGGAAAGAAAAAAAAGCTATTTTATGGTTTACCAGGTCCTTGACAGATAATATAATACAACAGCAAAGAGAGAAAAAAATAAATATCAAATTTAACAGGAGCAAAAGTTTGTGTTGGATGCAGCACCAATAATTTACTACTTGTATATTAAATCAGCTGCTTGCAGGTGTACATCTGATAAGAAATAAGCTGGGATGCGAAAGAGGATTATTCAACAGTGTTAGATGTTTAGATTCATACTAAAACTTTAATCCATAAAACTCAATTACTTTGGGAGCCAGTGCTGATCACCAGTGATTACCAGTTAAACTCAGTTTATTTCTATTCACAAAACATGCCATCTCAAGGCTTTACAGAGACAATTCAACCAGATCATCCAGTCAAATTTATTCAAAGTGTTCTATCTAAGGAAACCCACTGCATCGAGTCATTGACTTTAAGGCAATCCCTCACACTAAGCATGCTTGTAATCGACAACAGTGGAGAGGAAAAACTCCTTTTTGAACGGGAAGAAACCTCTAGCAGAACCAGGCTCAGTGTGAGCGGCCATCTGCTGAGGTCGAATGGGGTTTCAAGGAGACAGAAGCAGACAAAGAAAAAGAAGCAGAGATACAAACTGACTTGTCATCCAGCTAAATAAAATGTATACCATCCAGGAAACACACACAGCCAGGCAGACTCCAGCTCAGAGCCAGCTCCCATGTCAGCAGGATGAAGAGAGCACATCCAGTTAGTCACGGTCAGAGAAACAGAGACTACACTAAAAAAACTGGAAATAACAGGACGATCTCCAACATCTATAAGTTGTGCAAAGGTGTTTGATGGCAGCTTTTCTCCAGGATGGAGTCACAGCCAAACAGCTACTATAATGACTAAAATCTGAGAGAGCATAAAGTTAGAGGTTGAACTAATAAATTCTGCAGTGAGAGAATAGAGATATAATGAAGCAGACTCTACCTGTGAACAGTATTCCCTTTCACAGAGATGATTTGTTGAATGACAGATGGATGGTCTGACTTTCAGAATGACCTAAAGTTCTTTCATTAACTGGTGTCAGGACTCCTGTCTGTGTGTTTGTGTTTCTGTGTTTGTCTCCCCTTCCTCCACCAGGAGGCGTAGTTCTGGTCCGGTCCTCACACACCTGCTGATGGTTTCCTCATTAACAGAGTGTTCTGCAGCTGCTGACTGCCACTACCTTGGACGCCAGAGTGTTTGGTAAGTTTTGGGTACTCTAACTGCAGCTCTTCTTCTCAACCTGAGGGTTTAACATTGTTTGTCTTTTGCCTCGGCAGGAAGTCATCCTGCTAACTGATTTTTGGACCTTCTCTCCCTGGAAGGATCAACTGAGCTACAAACTGAGCTTGGGTTCAAACAGGAGGTTTGGATCCACTTTCCCCAAGAGATAGTTTGAGCTTAGTACTGACAAAAGGATTATTCTCCACTACGACCCGTTCAAGTACCGCAGAAAACCTGAGTGGCAGTCAGTTTTCTGCGTTCAACTATTAACAACCACATTCTGGGTAAACCCTGTTCCGCCCTCCACCGATTCAGACAAACACTGGAACTACAACATACAGACTGGAGTTAAGGATTCAACAGCTTCTCTGGAAACAAGAGTCAGCAACCAAATCCTCTTCTCCAAGTTCACGAGTCAAATTTCCCACTCAGCCTGAACTAACCGCTGTGTCTTCCCCTCACTTTTCAGTTGCGGTTGAGCAGTGTTCAGAGTAACACTTCTCTCTGAATTATATCTTCAATAAAACCTGTTAAACCTTTCCCCTGGTCTCCCTGTTTGGTCTTCTGCATTTGGGTCTGAACTTTAGTTAAATCATGAAATATGGTTCATAATAATTTAGAAAAGGCTTCCAAGATTCCCTTTATTTCTCATATTTATGTGTATTGTTGACACACAGCTTAATTCACCCCATCAGCAAACCCTCTTCTACACTGATTTAATGTGATCTATGTGTTAATATGTGTTAACTAATCTAGAAGCTAACACATTTGTAAAGCCACTTCAGAATCCAGTAGAATCTCTGACTGCATAGTTGATTAAGAATGGAGGAAATAAACAACTGGGAGGTTTTAACATTAAATGCAAAGCAATAACAAGACACAATTTGACAGCTAAACTGTAGTGTAGGTGAAATGCTTGAAATAGTGGGCAATTCTTGCATCAATCCATAAATCAACCTATTAAATTGGTTTAGCCGGGAAAGCAAACTGACAAAGTTAAGGAGAAAAACACTTTAGAAAATCTATTGCAGCACCGAGGGACTGTAGCTGATTGGAAAAGAATGATCTAATCTAGTAAATATGTGCAGACTGTTCCAAATGTGAGCACAGCAATTAAAGGTTGTTACTGTACATCAGCAAGGATATCTGATCATGCTGGTCTATAAAATGTTTGTTATTGATGTTCTCAGTGTTTAGCTGAGGAGCCTGCATATCTGGAAAGATGGATGAACACGCCAAAATTAATTGATTGATTGATTACTCGATTAATTGGTTGATTGATTGAGCTAAGCACGGGGGACTGCAACTTTAGACATAAATATTAACTATGTCTACTACAGCATGATTTAGTACTAATGATTTGAAATTATTTGAAATGCTACCATATATAAATACGATGGACCAGTGATGTAAACACACAGCAAATACAGACTAACATAAAACACATTCACAGGAAAACACTGCATCAGAGAAATACTACAAATACTAAATAGTAAACAAAAACAATATGGAAACACATACAAAGGAAAAATGCTGCAAATTAGCTCTGATATAGACCACTGGAGGGAGACCATCATCAACTCATATGGGACTAGTGTGTGTGTGTATATATACACTACTGAAAAAAATTAAATTCAACTTTAGTTGCTTTGGTGTTAAGGGAATTAACAGCAGGTGCACTAGAGGGGCAACAACAAGACAACCATTAAAACAGGAATGGTTTTACAGGTGGAGGCCACTGACATTTTTTCCCCTCCTCATCTTCTCTGACTCTTTTTCACCAGTTTTGCATTTGGCTAGGTTCACTGTCACTACTGTTAGCATGAGACGCTACCTGGACCCTACAGAGGTTGCACAGGCAGTCCAACTCCTCCAGGATGGCACATCAATATGTGCCATTGCCAGAAGGTTTGCTTTGTCTCCCAGCACAATCTCAAGATCATGGAGGAGATTCCAAGAGACAGGCAGTTACTCCAGGAGAGCTGGACAGAGCCTTAGAAGGTCTACAACCCATCAGCAGGACCGGTATCTGCTCTTTTGTGCAAGGAGGAGCAGGAGGAGCACTGCCAGAGCCCCCACAAAATGACCTCCAGCAGGCCACTGGCCAAACAATCAGAAACAGACTTCACTAGAGGGTGGCCTGAGGGCCCGAGCATCTAGTGAGTGGGCCCTGCTCACTGCACAGCACAGTGGAGCTTGATTGGCATTTTCCACAGAACACCGGAATTAGCAAGTCCGCCACTGGCGCCCTGTGCTTTTCACAGATGAGAGCAGGTTCACCCCGAAAGCACATGTGACAGACGGGGAAATCATAAGCGCCAAGTAGATCTATTTAAGGGTGTGGCTTCAGCCACCCTTTCAAGTATTAGCCACCCTATATTAAACAGGAATGCATTTTTAAAAATATATTTTTTTCTGTATTTATTTTTTTCCTCATATTTTCCCTCAAAACAAATGCAGTAAAGCAACCAATAAAAGCCATAAAAGAAGACAAGGTTAATCTGAACAATCATAGCCGTAACTTTATAAGGACTGGTGTAGACATGTCCCCACCAATATTTTGTACATCGCATTTTGCTTTCGGTGCTGTGTATATCTGATTAAAACCCCATTCATGGCGCATTAACTCAGAAAGAAAATAAAAAGTTCTCCCCGCTTGCTCACCGGCCACAAACCCCGACAAAAACTCAGAAAAAAGAATCTGTTGACTCTAAGCTTTCTCCCCATCACCCCCCCCCTCAACCTCTCCCCATAACATTTGAATTGAAGATATCCGCGTGGGTGACGGGTCGGGTTCGGTAGTCATCCTATACTTGGGTTGAGGCAGAATGCGAGTTGGTAAAACTCGACCCGTGCAGGTCTCTAAGCTACACTACATTCAGTATCGCTGCTATAGAAACAGACAACAAGCCAATATATCAGAATTATATATGTAACACATCAAAAGAAATAAATTTCCCACATAAAAACAGGACTTTTCAAGTCCATTACAGTTTTCCCGTTTTGGGGGTTTGTTTGTTTGGCTCGTTTACTGTTCAAGTCATGGCTGTGGTATATTAGCTTCACTGCTATAAGCTTAACATTGAGGGATTGATTAATTTAAACACCTGCTCTACTGATGGTCTGCTCCGAGGGTTGGTGTTTTAGGTTGAACATGTAAAGAAGATGCTTTTATTTCCAAGCTTCTTGCTTAGCTACTGTTTTAATCCCGGCTTTACTTAAAACTTTTCCTGACTTTTGATAGTGTTGCCCATTCAGTAGCAAGCACTGCTCCCCTACTGCTTTTATATGTACGTTTAAGATTTAGCGGGTTAGGGGTGACAACTCATGAGCAAGCTGCTTTTTGCAATCTAGCAGGGGAGGTAAGGATAGGATCTTGTAGGTGTGACGTCACTCTGCAGGGGGGTCCAAAGATAAAAGCGCGATTTAAACAATTTGGCATTGGAATTTCAGATTTAAGGGAGTTAGAAAGTTCACTTAGTAAAGAAGTGCAAATAATAAATCTGATTACGGATTACTTTTAAGCTGGTTGAACATACTGCGACAGACTGGTGACCCTGTCCAGGGTGATCCCACCTCTCACCCAGAAGCGTGGCTGAGAGATATGCACCAGCACCTCTGGATCCCCACCTCGGAGGGATAAGGTTAAAGTAAATGGATGGCTGAACATGGTCCCGGCTCTCCCAGATTCCCATCAAATCAGTATTGATAATTCTCAGGGGCGGATTTGAGGAAATTTGGGGGCCTAGGGTAAAGACAGGCAGGGGCCCCCTGAGAAGTAAACCCATAAAACAGACCCATTTCCTATTCTATAGATGAAATGTTAATAGAATAGACATCCATTATTTGTTCTAGGGTTTTGTCCCTCTCTTCTTGTCCCTTTTTCACTCTCTATTTATCAGCGTTCTGATGGCATTTTAGCCAAAGGATTTTTTATCAAAAACATAATAATAGAGCACAAATAAGGATTAGTTGTATTAACCATACATGGAAACAGATGTTTTATGGGGCCCCCAGAACTTGGGGCCCTGGGCAACTGCCTAGTATTGCCTAATGGTAAATCCCTGTGATTACCTCTGCTTTTAATTTGGATGTTCTTGCGACAGAAAGATGGAGTTGCTTAATCATATACTGCTTAAGGCCCCATAAGATCTTGTCCGAGTCCTGGTTTAAAAGTAAATTAATTTTAAAAAGTGACCCAAAATTGACCATCAATAAATGTTCTAAAAAATTGATATATTTATTTGATTTCTTTGATTTGTACTGTCTGTTTAGATTTATGTGATATTTTTGCACAAAATATATAAGTGATTATTGTAACACAGTTATGTTTTCAACTATAAGCATTAAATTGATAAATGTTATTCGCATTTTTTTGGCTTTATCCTTTCCAACAAAAAAAAGGCCATGCGCAGGTAGCTCAGTTTCCTTATGAGCCGCCCCCACCAACTTTCAACACAAAAGTTACACACGCTTGTCTTGTAGACAACGCCTTTAGCAGGTGCACTGAAAAAATGCTAAGCGCGCGCTATGCGCAAGCATTATCTTCTGGGGGCTGAGCCACCCTTGTCTCTTAAACCTAGAGACGCCCCTGCGTGAAATGGTCTGGAAAGGCCGTGGAGAATGTTATGCTGCCTGTAACATTGTCCAGCATGACCTGTTTGGAGTCGATACCCTAGGACACCATCCGTCGTCTCATTAGGAGCACGCCCCAACGTTGTCAGGCATGCATACACGCATGTGGGGGCCATGCAAATTACTGAGTACCATTTTGAGTTGCTGTGATGAAATTTCAGCAAAATGGACTAGCCTGCTGCATATTTTTTTCACTGTAATTTTTGGGATGTCTTTCAATTCTATAGGTTGATAAATATAATTTCCATCAAATGATGTGGCATCCTTTTGTTCTTAACACATCACTCAGTCAGTATAAATAAACAGCATGATTTTTTTTCCCATTGAGATCTGATGTGTTTTCCAAAGTGTTCCTTAAATTTTTTAACAGTAACAGTATATATATATATATATATATATATATAGTGCTGTCAATCGATAAAAATTTTTTAATCGCGATTAATCGCATCAATGCCTAAGTTAACTCGCGATTAATCGCATTTTAATCACACATTTTTTTCTGATTGAAAATCATTTAAATACTCTCGATGACATACAAAAATTACATACAGGCTAGGTTTGTGCCAATGTTCTTTTTAAAATGAAAACAGGTCAGAGACACTGATTTATGCCATAGAAACATATGGCGTCAAGATGGGGGACTATGAATGCAAAAATAACAAATATGTAGCCAAAAAAAGGCCCCTGAAAACAGGCTGATGTAAAAAGACAGTCTTTACAGTTAATACAGTCTTTTGAACAAAGACAAGCATTTTACCCTACACTGCTATAAAATGTAGTACAGTTAACATTAGATGTTAATTAACCAAGATAATAATGAACAATTTTCAATCAATACATCAAAATCAATAGACCGACATCACTAGATGGAGGTAGTCTATGCTCTAGAAAGTTACTTTTCAGCCTCTTAACAAAAATGAGAACACACACACACCCACCCACCCACCCACCCACACACACACACACCTATACTGGCCTGTAGGCGTGCACAGACAGCAAGAGTGCCGTAGCAGATTCCATTTCACCTCAGTAATCTGTTTTCACAGCGTATTTCAGGTTGCTACTAGTTACCAGACACTCAACTTGTTTGTTGGTGGTGGGGCTTAAAGAAAAAAGGCACTAGCTGCCCACCCAGTGTATGAGCGTCTTTTTCCTTGAGGAGCTCGGCCTCGAAGCCTATGAAAATGGATAGACTGAGAGGGAAAATAGCCCCGCCTTCTCAGCAGGCTGCAGCGGGATGTACTTGGAAAATTGTACCATAAAACCACATAGCGTTAATCTCACGTTAAAAAAATTATCACTATTAAAATGGCCTCGCACTTAATCATTAAATGTAATTTTTGTTGCATCTAATATATATATATATATATATATATACACACACACACATACTTCTTTATATATATATATTAGGACTTAGATTTATTTTGTCATTTTGTAGACAAAAATACATTTTGTTTAGAACAGCTCTCTAGACAATTTCATTTTTAAAGGTAAGCAGCAGTTGTTGTTGAAACTGCTACTACTGCCTCCAGCTCCTGAAGCACTCGCTTCTCCTGGCTCAGGGGAGGAAGAGGACGATGATGACGACGATGCTGGGAAGGTGGTAGCCCCCTCGGTTGAAGAGGCATTTAACAGATAGGGGGACTCATGGTTAGACAAAATGTCCAAAGGGTTACACAAGTCAAAGAGGGTTGGGAAACACTGATCTAAACTATCAGACTGAAAGTCTCCTGATTAGAGGAAGGGGTTTTATTTCCAGTTCGACTGTGTCACAGGATGGCAGGTGCCAGGATCTGCCTCTATCCTGGTGAGTAGCTGCGACAAAGCAAAAATCTAAAAATAGTTTCTATTTATTCAACTTTACACTCACCGCTACTTTATTAGGTACACCTGTCCAACTGCCTATTAACACTTAATTTCTAAGCAGCCAATCACATATGGCGGCAACTCAGTGCATTTAGGCATGTAGACGTGGTGGGGACTGTCTCCTGCAGTTCAAACCCGAGCATCAATTATGGGGAAGAAAGGTGATTTGCAGTGACTTTGAGCATTAGCATGATTTGTTGGGTTGCAGAAGGCTGGTCTGGAGTATTTCCAGAAACTGCTGATCTACTGGGATTTTGCACTAATAACCCCTCTCTAGGGCTTACAGAGAATGGTCCGAGAAAAATAAACAAACATCAGTGAGCTGCAGTTCTGTGAAGCGGAAATGCCTTGTTGATGCCAGTGGTGCCTTGGAGAGAATGGCCAGACTGGTTCGAGGCTGATAGAAGGGCAATGTTGACTCCAATAACCACCCGTTACAACCAAGGTGGGTAGAAGAGCATCTCTATGAGCAGCATAGTACGTCGAACTTTGAGAGGCAGATGGGCTGGCAACAGGCAGAAGACTACACCGGTGCCACTCCCTTTCCAGCTAAGAACAACAGAAACTGAGGCTACAATTCTGCGCACAAGCTCGTCGAAATTGGACAATAGAAGACTGGAAAAATAAGTTGCCTGGTCTGATGAGTCTCTCGATTTCAAGCTGCGACATTTGGATGGTAGAGTCAGAATTTGGCGCCTACAATAACATGAAAGCATTGGATCCATCCTGCCTTGTATCCAGCGGGTTCAGGCTGGTGGTGGTGGTGTCATGGTTGTGGGGAATATTTTTCTTGGCACTCTTTGGGCCCCTTTGGTACCAATTGAGTATGCGCTTGCAGCGCCACAGCCTACCTGAGTATTGTTGCTGGACTATGTCCATCCCGCTATGACCACAATGTACCTAACTTCTGATGGCTACTTTCAGCAGGATAATGGCGCCAGGTCATAAAGCTGGAATAATCTCAGACTGGTTTTCTAGAACATGACAATGAGATTCACTGTACTCAAATGGCCTCCACAGTCACCAGATCTCAATCCAAGCCGAGGCATCTTTGGGAGGATGTGTGGTGGAGCGAGGAGATTAGGTGATTGGCATGGATGTGCAGCCCACAAAACTCTGCGGCAACTGTGTGATTACATCGCCTTCAATATGGACCAAACTCCCTGAGTGAATGCTTCGCAGCACCTTGTTGAATCTATGCCTACAAAGAATTGAGCCAGTTGCAGAAGGCAAAAGGGGTCCAACCCGTTAATAAGCATAGGGTACCTAATAAGAGTGGCCGGTGAGTGTGTATGTATTCTTTGTTTTTGCCTGCCAGTTAAATATAAAAAAAATACTGAACTTTTCATGTTTTAAAGAGCTGAGGATGATAAATTAGTGGGATATGGGAAGCAGAACCATGATTTCTTTTAAAAAGAGGGAACAACTTCCCTATTTGCTCAACAGCAGTCACCAGTGATCCTTGTTGTGCCAAAGTCAAAGACAAATCAGAGGAAACCACTGGAACTGAAGCCCAGGCCTTAGGTTTAAATCCACTCTGTGGATTTTTAAATCTCTATCTTTGGTAAACCCGGATCTATACTGTGTACCATTCAGTTTGCATGTCTGTTCACCTTCAATGTCTCCTTTAAAAATTACCAAAGGTTTAATGCATTAATTCTTTATTGTCATTCTTTTACCTGCCGATTTGATAGATTGTGACCTAAGTTTAATTTATAATCTTAGCTTTTTTAATTAAACAGTCACGGCAGAACTCATCCTACCCCCCCACCATCTCCTGAAAAATGGACGAACATCCATATGCCTATTTATACTTCCATATCTAATTAACCTTGAAAGGAGTGACTCTTACCATTTAAAGAACTACATAGATCAGAGAAACTTACTTTTCAAACATCTTAAATCTATTCTTTCCTATCTATTCAAATAACACATGAAAATGAGACATTTTTATCATCTATCGAGTGTTGTCACTTATCTCTCGTAAATCTTGGAACTCTATCTTCTATATGACCGCATTAAGAGGTTAATTAGCTTATGCTAAAGCAGTCCATCTGCTCTGTAAAGGCATTACCACCAGAGGATGTTAAACAGAAAAAGGTTTCCCAAAGCCCCCCATATGTCCTTGTTGTCCAATTAAGGCATTCAAGATGTAAAAAAAAAATAAGCCACTCAATCATAAGGTTTGGTAATGAAAGTTCAGATTTTTTTTCTGCTTTTCGACAAACAATAAAAGCAATGACATGCTGTTAGACCCTAGAGCTAAAAAAATTGGAACAAAAGCAACCACTGAAAGTTCTTTTGTCATTTATTATTAAACACCAGGGAAAAGGGATTTATTAATTAGTGCGCAGATTTTTCTATAACCCTCCAGAGTATCACAGTTGGATGGTCCAAGAGGAAAATTGAATTAAATAAGAAAAGCTACACAGAAGTGGGTTTTTAGGAGGGGTTTTGATGAACAATGGGTTTTTTTTTCCTATTGGGTTTTAACTAATTAAAACACAAAAGGAAGAGCTGAAAAGCACACAGCAGAAGTCGAACATGAGTTAGGAATGATTCTTTTATTTAATCTCAATGCACAGAATTTAAAGGTACCCATTAGAAGTTGTTTGTGAAATGCTATTGCTTTGACAAGAAAAAAAAAACATACATATTTTTTGTTAACAAGGTATTCAAAGCTGAACTGATTAAAATAACCAAAGATTTAAACAGTTTAAACAAAGATAAGAACAAAGGCAGCCTTCTTTCATCTAAAGAACATCTCCAAGAATAAAAGCACTGATGTCTGAGCATGATTGTGGAAAAACTTGCTGCTTAGTTCATCTTTAGTAGAATTGATCCTTACAGCGGAGTCTCTGCCTAAAAAGTGGACCAGACAGCTGCAGATGATCCAGAAAGCTGCTGCCTGCGTCCTCACTAGAACTAAAGCCGGGCTTACACTGTGCAATATTTTTTCCCTTTTCGGGGTGACTTTCCAGTCGTGCGAGAATTTTCCGATCGACCGACTTTCAGCCTGATTGTGCGTCTTGCGTCGTGTAGTGTACAGGGGGTAACGAGTGATGATCAGCCTCTGACGATAACCTCCCCATCAGAAAAATCGTAAGGTCGGGAGAAAATCTTATTAGGTCTCAGTGCTGCATTTGATACAGTCCATCATAATATTATTTTACAAACAGTTAAATATTTTGTAGGGATTAATGGAAGAGTACTAGACTAATTTACTCATTTAATTTAATCAGTTAATCATGTTCATCTGACAGATATCTGGTGGAGGTTTCTTCCTGTTCAAAGGGAGTTTTTCTCTCCACTGAGAGGTGGGAGATCTGGATCCAAAAAGTCATCTCTTTGTAATGCATCCGTTCAGCCCAGCCAATGAACCAGGTGAATCCAATCTGCAAAGTTAATTAATCTGTGCACATTGGACTCAGCTGGTTCAGTGGTTGGACAGAACCAATACATGACAAAGATATGACTTGTTGACTCCTTATCCCCCATCTCTGGCTCACACTGAGCCTGCTTCTGCTGGAGGTTTTTCCTGTTCAAAGGGAGTTTTTCCTCTCCACTGTCGCTACAAGCATGCTTAGTGTGAGGCACTCAACTGGTTTTCCTTAGAAACAAAACTTTGAACAAATTTAACTTTATGATCTAGTTGAATTGTAAAGTGCCTTGTGATCACATATTTTGTAAATTTGCGCTATATAAATAAACTGGATTAAATTGAATCTCAGGAGGGGCAAACATTTCCTTAGTATCTAAAGAGGAACACTGTACTCTCAGAAGATTTTCATGTGGTTTGAGTCATAATGATTTATGAATACCAAGTAATCCTTCAACCAAAACATAGGATGAAAAATGACCTCAAATCAGCTTGGGAAACAGCCCAAGAGCAAGAAGATGCTACCTAAAGGTGCTAACTAAGGAGGAGGATCGACTGATCACCTTAAAGATCTGATAAGTCCACCGTTGTCTGACCAAGACTAGCTTCTAAGCTATCTGCCTGAGACGGAGACAGTGCAGGGGAGCGAGAGAGAGAAGGTAGCAGCTGGAGATAAAGCCACATAAAAGTTATTCTACATGCACTCTGCCATTTTTGTTAAGTGGAGGATTATATATATATACATATACACATATCTTCTTGGTTGGAAGATTCTCACAGCAACAACTGGATGCTGAGCATTGAGAAACAAGTGGTTGTGGATCCACACCATAATACTGTGGCTGGTATGGCTGCATGTTTCACATGTAACTGCATCATCAACCTGGTGCACCAAACAGGGGTGCACACTGGAATTCACCTAACGGTTTGAAGCTAGAAGGTGATTTTAGTTCAATATTATTTTGTTACATTTTTAATTATGAATAAAATGAGGTTATTTTTTTATCCTCATTTTATTCATAAATAAAATGAGCTGGCTCAGAGCTCGCTCTGCCTGCCTGGCTGTGTGTTTCCTGGACGGGGCCGCCTTTTACAGCTGCTTTTTGTGTCTCTGCTTCTGTCTCCTTGAACCCCAGTGTAGTCGCCTCAGCAGATGGCCGCCACACTGAGCCTGGTTCTGCTGGAGGTTTCTTCCTGTTAAAGGGAGTTTTTCCTCTTGAACACTGTCGCTACAAGCATGCTTAGTGTGAGAGGGATTGTATTTGAGTCAATGATTAAATGCAATGAACTGGTTTTCCTTAGATAGAAAACTTTGATCAATTTGATTGTATGATCTGGTGGAACTGGAAAGTGCCTTGAGATGACATGTGTTGTGAATTTGGCGCTTTATAAATAAACTGAATTGAATTATCCAACTCCCTGTTTTGCATGTATTTTGTATTTTGTACTGCATTGCAAAGCCATGTTCTGCTTCATTTTCCATACTAACATTGATATGTTTTGTCTGTATACATTATTTATTGCACTTCTGTCTGTCATGGATGAGGAATACCCCTTTTTTTTCTCTCTCTAAAAACGTTTCTAGGAGTTATTCCTCAGTGAATATGAGGGTCTAAGGACAGAGGATGTTGCTATGATACTATGCACCCCCAATGAGACAACCTCCAAAACTTGGGAGTGGGAAGGATAGAATTGTCTTTGTTCTTTGCTGCCCACAACACCAAAATACATCAGGGATTAGTTTTGCAATTCTGTTTGCAACAACATGGCCAACACAACCAAGGTGATGTTATCCCCGGTATGTGACCAGCTCGAGGAGGAGTAGCCAGACAGTTGGTTCACCCATATTACTAAGGCCCACTGACAGTTTCGTAGGGGCCCAGGAGGATAGTTTTTTAGATCATCATGGGGGGGTGCAGTTGCAGCACAGCTTATAACCAAGCTGGTGAAGGTTCTCAGTCATCCTTGTCATAGTCATTCCAAAAAACAAACAGCCAACAAGACCTGGTTTCCAAGTTTGAAGATGTTTCGCTTTTTATCTAGGAAACTTTTTAATATTAAAATGTCAGAATTAGCGTTGAGTTTGAAGCTTTATATAGTAGCCCGAAAAAACTAGTTTTGGCGGAAAAAACATGCAGAAGAGAACGACTGTTAGCAGCAGAGCTAAATTAAACTGTACTGTAAGTCTGAGTGTTCTTTTGCCCACAGAGCATTCATCTGCTCCACTCTGTCTGTCAGGCTGCTGCTGCTACAGATTGGAAAGCAAATTTCATTGCTAAGTTTAAATGAGTTTACATATTATAATGTTGCTTATGGAAATAGATCAAAACACTGCATGTAAATTTGATTGCAAAAACTTTACCTTTAACTACAGTTATAGTCCTTTGACTACAAACCGAAACTCAACCCACTAAAGAGGGAGATTGTCCCTTATTTGCTGGTGCAGGTTATTTACCTAATAATTGGATATGCTGGTGGTGCCATCCAATATAAAAACCTGTTGTGGTTTAATTTGCGGACAAAGTCTATAATGTGACAAATAAGCAAAACTCCAGTTTGCCCTCAGTCTCTCATTTCTTAGCTTCTCTTATGCTAAAGGGGTATGCTTCCCTATTTTTAATGAATGCCCTGATAAAGTCATTTAAAATGAGGTATATTTTACTAATACCAGTGGGATCTAATATTTAATTGTGTTCATATTAATGATTATGATTAATCCAGGACAAAAAGGATAATTTAGTAATGAACAGCATGAACATTTTTAATTAAGTAAAAAATGTGAAAACGTGCATTTTTTTTTGCACTTTGTATACAGTACTTCCAATATTTCTGCATCACACTGATAACATAAACCAAAAAGTACTGCATAGTTGCACCATATATTTTAATGCTCTGAATTTCCATATCAATGTGTTTTTTATTGCTCCATGGATTTTCTCCTACACTGTTTACATTTGATCACTGCTGCACTAAATGAAGAAGTTGTCTAAGTCAATAAGATACACTAAAAGTGATGACAGCTACTATTAAAGCAGTGACCTACAGAGGGTGCTGAAAACAAAGGGACAACCCAGATTATCATTTAGGAAGTAGAGAAATAAGAGCTAGGGCTAGCTAGCATAAAAAGGAAATCTTTATGTTTTATTTATAAAGACAAAAAAAATTTACAGTAAATTTCAAGGTTTATTAATATTCAAGTAATTTACAGGAGATCATAAAGGATTTTTTTGCATTTCTAAAAACTAAAAATACTTTAATAAAACACAGACTAGACCAACGAGCTTGTTGTGGATTTCAGGAGGAACTCTGACCCAAGGGGACAGCGGTGGACCCTGTGGAAAGCTTTAAGTTCCTGGGAGTCCACATCTCCAAGGAACTAACCTGGACAACCAGCTGCTCCAAACTCATCAGAAGGCATACTAGTGCCTCTTATTAATAAGGACCCTGAGAAAGAAAACATCTGTCCTCAGAGGTCCTCATGAATATCTACTGCTGCACCATTGTGAGCATCCTGATCAACTGTATCACAGTTTGGATTGGCAACTGCTCCGCCTCTGGCTGGAAGGGCAAGGGCATCTACAGGAAGCAGTGTCTGAAAAGGCTCGGGTAAATCATCAAAGACTCCACCCACCCTGCACACACACTATCCTTATCCCTGCCCTGTGGGAGACATTAGAGAATCCTACAGACTAAAACAACCAGGCACCGCAACAGCTTCTTCCCCACAGCCACAGCTGTCATGCTCCTGAACGCCTCCTGATACCAACTATCTGTGTACACCCCCCTCCCCCACTCCCACACACACACAACAATAACATATGGACTGTCCTCGCATGCACATCAACGGATCCAACACCACTTACATCTACTTCTCAACTATAGCTATAAGTGACGTTGCTGCTGGGAGGCAAGTGGCCTGTAATTTTTTTTCAATGCAGGTCCTTGATTGTGGGAGGTGTTGAGAACAGGGCCACCTGGATTGTATTTAATGAGTGCCTTTCCAGCCATGAGGAGTTGTGTCACCGTGGTACCAGGTATCATCAAAGTGCCAGGTGTGTCCGATGCTCTGGGGCCTGTTTCAGACAGGAGGTTAAGTGAAAACTCTGAGTCTGTTAACCCTGAAATGAGTGGAAAACTCTGGGTTTTCTGTTTGAGAAAGGTAAGTTAAACCCGAGAAAGCAGAGTAAGTCAAGCCCGTTTCTGAAAGAGAGGTAACTAAACTCAGAGTCAGTTACCATGGTAATTTACTCTGTGAAAACCTGGTCGGGAGCAGGTTTTCTTCAGAAAATCCAGAGTTTATTTTGGTCTCCTCCCCCTTTTTTAAAGAGGAAGTGGTGTTTAAACACCTCATTGATTCTTTGGGGACATAATCATTGCACACATTTCAGTCACGTAGAACGCGATCAAAGGGAATGAAATGGGCATGTCTCACATGGTCCCGTTGACGAAGAGAGGCTGTATTACTTCGAGGGAGTTACGCTGATTTACGCCGCTGATTTTGAGCTGCTAAGTTGGTTGTCATATTATCCCTATCCATTTTTATTTGAGCGCTACCATTTTTCTTCTTTACAGTCAATAAGATACATCCATAATCTCATCCATCCTTTTTACATCAGAAAACATCAACCATCGTGGCGTGCTCTTACATCGAGCAGATTCTTGGCGTTGCCTTACGTTTCTTTCGCGAATGGAAGTTTCTTTATAACATCAGGGATGAACATATTAGTAAGGCTACCGTTTGCAGAGCGGTAAGCAAAGTGTGCTGCTGCTCTTAAGCTTTCTGAGAATTTTTGTATTGTTTCCTGGGCACAAACCAGTGAGAGTCAAAGAGGAGTTTCACAGGATTGCAGGTCAGTGGTGTAAAAATCGGTTTAAATGAGGCTAACCTGATAAATTACATTCAGTTAAGAATATCTTGCTGTGACCCCTGGAAGTAACCTAATAATTAGAATTCCCTTTAGGATTTCCGAATGTGGTTGGATGCATTGATGGCACACACATATTCCGATCATTGCACCTTCTGAAAATGAAGCGGACTATGTGAACAGGAGATCCATCCACAGTATTAATGTGCAGGTACACTGACAGCCTACTGTTTCTAATGGTCAAAGACTACACCACAATACTGTAACATCTCTCATTCTTTGCACTGTCAAGATCATATGTGATGCTGCACATATAATTACAAATGTGGAGGCCAAGTGGCCTGGCTCTGTTCATGACTCAAGAATCTATCGGGAGTCAACCCTGAGCAACAGACTGGAAAGGGGTAAGTAAATGTATATCCTTTACACATATTTCAATGTATGCACTAAACACTTACAGGGGAATTTCTATGCAGCTCTAAAGCAATGTGAACTTTCTTACAGGAGAGATTGATGGCTTTCTGCTGGGAGATAGGGGTTACCCATGCCGCACCCAAATCTTATGCGCCCCTTACCCGCGAACCTGAACCAGGCCCACAGCAGCGCTTCAATGTGGCACACACTGCAGTGATCTTATGGAGCTCCGGGTGGAGATGTATTTTAGGCCTGTTGAAAGCACCGGAAGCTACCAGGGCTCACGTCACCTCCTGTGTGGGTAGTAACCCCTGAAAGGGCCTCGCGATTGAGGCTATTAAAAAGTGGCATGTTGTTCCCTCTCCATAATACAAGCCATAATTAGAGGGTGAGCAACACCCCCGCCCCTTCAATTACATAGACCCTGAGGAAGTATTCATCAACCCTGCAGATTTCCAGGATGGAAGGGTAGATATGATATGCCGCAATGTCTTCTCGCAGATTAATACTACACATGATAATGTCTACCTACCACCACAAAAAAACAATGTAAACAATAAAAATCTGTAATTTATGGGTGTTTCTTTGGTGCTTCATACAAATGCACAACCACAAAATAAAAATGAATAAACACAAAATCACAGCAATTTATGGTGTTCTTTATTTCATACAAATGCAACCACAAAATAAACTAATTAATAAACAAAATCACAGCAATTTATGGTGTTCTTTATTTCATACAAATACAACCACAAAATAAACTAATTAATAAACAAAATCACAGCAATTTATG